>JAOVVI020016117.1:0-10981 GCA_028571085.2 Nepenthes alata
GTAGAATGATGTGTTTAAATGGTGAAGTAAAGGTGTAGAGAAAACTACTTAGAACATGAAGATCAAACTCGTAGCTTTTTGGTTTTCTCAAGAGAAAGGATATCAACGAGGTATGAACCAACTTTCTTCTCAAAGTAGGCACAAAATAATCTGTCCAGAGTCAGCAGGGTTTTAGAAAATAAGTCCTGTATTTATAGATGGCTCAGAATTTTCAATTAAAAAACTTGCCCGTTGCACCGACACTTGAGCGGAGCTCGAGCGCACGGCGGGCGCACGAAGGGTTTCCAGAGAAACCCTCCGTTCGGTCGAGCGGGTATCAAGCGAGTGGCGAGCGGACACCATTCTGGTTTTTACGCTCGAGCAGGTATCGAGCGAGTGGCGAGCGGGAACCATTCTGGTTTTTTGGCTCGAGCGGGTATCGAGCTCATGGCGAGCGGAGACCATTCTATTTTTTAGGCTCGAGCGGGAATCGAGCCCATGGCGAGCGCAAAGGCTATGGACGGGCTCGAGCGACTGGAAGGCGGAACGGACAGAACGGACTGTAACTAGACAACCCACAACCCGATATCGATATAATAATACATATGGTCACGGAATATGCCAATTAGACAAATGTCTCTAACAATATTGATGAGTTGAGAGAAAAAGAAGAGAAAGAGAAAGAAAATAGAGAAGAGAAAAATTTGAGTATCTAGTAAATTTTTTAATCGTGTTCCAATTTTTACTGACCTTGAATATACTATTCTTGAAACTGTAAAGAATATTTTTATCGATCATATTTCTATTCTTTTATCTTATACTTATTATTATTCGGTTTATTTATTACAATGTATCTAATCCTTATATTTATAGGATTTGTGTAACCAAACTAATTGTATAGTTGAGATATTTTGGATATATCGTCATGTAGTTTCTCTTTCATTCTTAAAAAGATTTTTCACGTAAAAATTATATTTTATTTTATTATTGATAATTGTTATATACTTATTGTGTATTATTGATTATTTTCTCATGATTTAAATAAACGGTTTGAATATCAGCATTCTTATTTTCTAAATTACTACAAGACTGTCTAGGACTTAATGATATATTGCTCCTATACTGATAATCACGTGATGTTGTCTAATGGAAATGACCATCTCCAAACATCAAGTTGTTCTACTATAAATGATCATAAATAAATAGCAGTCTTATTGAATTTAGGCCTATGATAGAATTTGTTTAAAGCTGTAGAGGTAATTATCCATGTTGGGTTATGGGTTGCTCTTGTTTAGACCCATACTCATTTAACATGCCGTTTAATTGTTCAGACGAAGACACATAGGCACTATGTTGATATAGAGGATTCCAGCATTTGCGCGCTTCCGATTCCAGAGGGAGAGCTCTCGAGGAGCGCCTGAGGGACACTTGAGGCATTGGACCTAGTGACGCCGACGCCTAAGGCATGCTCGACGAGTGCTTGAGTATCGGTTTGCAATATAAATATGTGTTGACGTATTTTAGAGTTTACCACTTATAATTTTTTAACCTGGAGGGCATCGATTGTGAGAGAAAAAGAAGAGAAAGAGAGAAAAAATATAGAATAAGAAGATTCAAGTATTCGATTGAATTTCAAATCATATTTCAATCTCCACCAATCTTCGGTACACTATTCTTAAAATTAAAAAAAATAATTACCAATTTTATATTTTCTCTTTTGTCTTGTATTATCTATTATTTGAGTTTATTTCTGACAATATATCGTGACCTTATATTTGGCGGTTTGAATAATCGGGTTTATTATATGGTAGATATATATATCAAATGAATCGTTTCGTAATGTTTCTCTCTCATTCTAAAGGAAGTTTTCCACGAATAATTGGGTGCACTTTATTATTTGTGAGAATTTTTTGATTGTTGTGCATTGTTGATTGATTCTTCACGATTCAAATAAGTGGGTCGAATCCTAACAAGTCAGTTAAAGCCTGTTCAATTAGTTCTGAATTGTTAATCGATTCATGAGAATGATCTTGTACGTACATCAGTCTATACAAGGAGGCACGCATTGAGTCATTTGAATGAAATCAACTCTACACAGAAAATTAGTCTCTCTTTTATTTCTGATATGAGAACAAGAAATCAGTTCCCTTTACTTTTTTTTTTTGTTTCTATACTATAATTACATAATTAGACCCCAAAATCGAGCCCCTCTTGCATATGTTGTAATCAGAGTAGCAAATTTTTCCACTTTGTTACTTATAAAACCTTGTTCATCTAAGTTTTCATTTTAAAAAATACGACACTAAGTCATAATATGTAACCAAAATCACAGTAACTTTTAACGGCTTGTTCTAAAAAAATATGAGAGAATAATCGATGCACAATCCATAGCTAAAATATTTCATCTTCAGTATAGCTTTATATCATTTGATTTTAGTGTAGGAGTTTTGTTTGAGCTTAAATATCCATTGTTTCACAGCTGATTCATTGTCAAGTTGGACAAGATCACAAATTTTATTATGGTATATTTAATTGAGTCACCCTAAATAATTCCAATAGAAGAATAGTTATTTTCCATGGCTTGTTTTTATAAAACCCTTCATTGATTATTCTTAAATCAAGTTCATATTCTTGTAAATATACTACCTAATCATTTGAAAAATGTGTTTCACTATGAGATCATTTTAATGTTATTTCTTACATGTGTTCAACAAATACTTTGTTAGCGATATTTTCATCATAGAATACTTGGTCATGAATTTATTTGGTTTCATTTGATGTAATCTCCATCAAATATATGACCCAATCTTTCCATCAATATATGACCCAAACTTCCATACTAAATGTTAGAAGAATTTCCAGCCATACAGCTATGTTTAGTTCTAACATTTTAAAGTTAAATCATAAAAATTTCTGTGAAGTAATTGTCAATATTTATTTTTGTATTGGCCATCACAAAGAATTCCTAAACCAAGAAATGTACTGTATTTAAACAAACCGTTCCTCTATTTCTAAGCTTCAAATAATATCTTTCAAGATCGAGTTTGAATGCAAATATCAAATCATATTCTTTCTATAAATATTGTGTCTATTAAAAAATATATTTTTTTAATAAAATATAGTCAAACTACATAAAATCATAGCCTTTTATTACTTCAATATAAGAAAAAAAAAACAAGATATATATCATATCACTTTGGGCAACTCCAACTAATTAAAGCAATTCATTAGTTTCATCTGGTGCAGATTTGAATAGATTTCTCATCTCATACCAAACGTTATGCTTTTCTCCCTAAATATTTGCTAATGGCAATCAAACTATACACAATATGTATTATTTGATTAGTTAAAAAAAAATTTAAAAAACTCTTCTGAAAGGAGACATCGTTCCCTCCCTGCATGTGGATTTGCCACTCTGATCCCACGTCAAATTTCAATGTGGCGACGGAAAAAACCATACCGTCCAGCACCCTTGCTATCCCCTTTTAAAAGAGAGTGAGTATTCATTCCAATGGAACCCTAAAATCTCCCTTTTGTCTGATATCAAATTTCCCCGAATGATTTGTTTACGTTTCTTTCACCAAACGACATGTATAATGGTCGTACGCATAATGCAGTCCATTAAGAATATTGAAGTATTTTAGAGACACATAGCATATTCGAAATATGCATACGTATTTATACTCGTATGTGGTGTTGCGTAATAAATATGTATATGCTGTAAAATACACAATGATTATACATTTTAAATAATTTACTGTGATTATGACAAGACCATTTATATATATTATATGTAGCTATATAATTAATTGTACGGTGCACGATGATTAACCATATTACACCATTTAGATATATAAACAACCACCCTTTATTTTATGATTCCCACACACATTTAAACAGAAGAAAAATATGAGATTTGAAAGAAAGAAAGAAAGAAAGAAAGGGAATGAAATCACGTACCTCATTTACGTTTGTTTAATAAACACAATCTAATAAAATGAATGATTATTAGAAAGCAAGCAATTATTGAAACTAAAGGTAAGGTTCCTCCTACTTTTCCCCCGGCCATAATTTTCATGAGGTGGCCATGGAGCTCCGGCTACTTTGTTTTATTTTATTCTGTTTTTTCCTTACAAAAAATATATAAAAAATACGGCCATGTAAAAAGTATAACCCAATTTATTATATAATGTGCTAATTATTAAAAGACATATGCTGTGGTATTATTGTTAGCAATTTATGTGGCATAAATAACCACGAAAGTGGAATAAAGAATCGCGTATTAACCTCCCGCCATTTGCCTTGCTCTGTTTTTGGGTTCTAAATTTTGGATGGTTTTGAGCTTCTGGACACTCATTTTCTCTTCTAGATGGTGTATTGCAGAGAATTTGTGATATGGATAAAACCAATTTATATTATTTATAAGGCAAAACCATCAATTGCCTTCACCGAATTGGTGAACGAAACGGCACGGCTTCGAAGGAGAATAATGGGGCACAATAATGCGATAGTTATTAATATTTAAATGGCCCACTAATACTTCAGCAATTAACTGAATGAATTGAAGGAACGGGTGAAGGAATTCAACGGTCGTGAGCTATGGATGAAGCTGAAGCGTTTTTACAATTATATATTGATTCTATTGAAATGCATACATGCAGCTAATCAATATCGTCAAATCCAGTGGCTAGGCAACCCTCCGTCTCCGGCCTCAGCCGGAGAAGGGCAGATGGTTCAACAAGATTGTGTTTTGCTTGGCCGTTAAGGATTTGCTAAGACTCTAACGTGACCATTCGTATCAATACTGCTACTTTAGTTTCCTTTCCAACCCAAAAAGGAAGAGGAAAAGTTTCAATAATGCCGCACCCGCTGACCCACAGGGAGAAACAGACAACCAATCACGTACCAATCTGCATGAAAGTTCAATAATAATCTGTACAAAATCACAGTAGTGGCGTGGTGGTAGCCCAGGAAAAGAAATATAAAGGAGAGACAGAGAATATGCTCATCCGCTCCACAAATAACGTATATAATATGAAGTGGGATAATCCAACATAGATAACAAAATGTGCTTTCCCTCCGCTACTTCAATACCGTCACGATCTGGACCCTTAACATAAAGCATAATCATGCCATCTCGGTTCAGGGAGCTTCACAAAGTTATTATTGACTACAGCATAAAATTATATTTGTCTCAAGACACAACCAAATTTTAGATATTTGACTGTGGATTCCTTATACTTGCTGAATCATCCCCGATATAAAAATCTATCTCAACAAGATCACTTATATCGCCGCATTTGGTTTCTGAGAGCTGATCCAATTGACACTCATGAGAAATTCATATCAGAATACAGTTTTAAAAACTAACTATAAACTGTATCTTACAATAATTTTTATATAATTTTTTCCATTAAATATAAAAGATCACCTAAGGAACATCCACTGGTTCAATGTTAATACAGAGTGATCTCAAACTTACCAATCTAAAGAGTGATAAATTTAATAAAAAGTCAAAAACTCAACAATGCATATGATTATAATAAAAATAATGATGAATAGTTCACAACAAATATGCATAATAACTAATAACAAATATCATATATAAAAATACAAAACTTGTAACTAAGGTCCATGCTGACAGGGCAAAAAATAAACAACATATTATATATTATAAACGGAGTTATAAGCTACTTTTAAACTAGTTTGCAACCCCTCATGTCTTGGCCTTAAATCGTATCAAGTACACTTTTCTCTACGTGCATTTCTGACTTTGGAGAGACCCCATGCATGCTTCTTTTCTCTCCTATTGGAAGCAAATTGTGCCAATAAGTCCAAGGATGGCTCTTCAAATGAGACTAGTTTTAGCCTCGACCGGTATAACTATGTCTAGGCATCCCCCTTCAAAGTTATAGGAATCACTGTGGCAAAACGGAGCTTCCCAGGCAACTTACGCAAGTGATCTTTATGATACAGAAAATGTGAACTTCCGTCGTGGGCTCCAAATATGGCATTTCAAACTTATTGGAGAGGGACCGCTACACGATCATAGTAGTGAATGGGGTTTGTCACCCATGGTTGTAGCATCCTCTCAGCATCCTTGAATACTTCAGCTCAACTTTGTATTCTCTCTGCTACATCCATAATGGAGGCAATTCGATGAGCATTTAGAAACCTCCGGTCGGTGTGGTTTGCCCAACCTTTGTGACCACTCTATCTTGATGGTCAAGCAGTGTACTATGTAATCCCTTCTCTCGATGTAGTCTAGTTGCGCTGCTCGGGTGTCAGTTGTCTTTTCTCAAAATGAATTTTCAGTTCATGTCTCAACCTTCTCTAAGACAGGAACTCTTTCAGAGTTGGAAGTGTTGGGGTTTGATTACTCACTTGTGGGTGGCTCAACAAACGAATACGTCATCAAATAATACATATTAATCTGTTCCCTTTTTTTTCTTAGTTTTGAGCTTATTTTCGTAAGTAGGTTTTGTTTACAGAAATTTATGATTCACACTAAGTTTTAGTCACTTCCATATGGGTGTCTCAATAAACGAAAAGTCATCGAAAAATCGTGTGGGGTTCATGCAAGAATTGAAGTATTTGCATACACTTTGCACGAACGACAAAATGACTAGAGTGCATACTAGTTGCCTAGGACAAAGGGCGACTGAGGTGCTACAGGGCGACCGAGGGTGCTGATGCAAGGGGACGACCGGACAACACCAGTTCAGAGGAGACGACCTAGCGGAGCTGAGTTGAAAGGTCAGCCAAACAAATGCTGGCCGAGGACAGCTGGATAGATACTAGTTGAGGGCACTCGGACAAATGTTGTCCAAGGGTGGCCTTATTGCTAGGCCGAAGTCAGCCGAACTACTGGTTCGAGGGTAACTAAATAGCTTATACTAAAAGATGACCAACTATCGCTCTCAAAGATAAAAAATGAAAAAGCATGTGAACACAATGCGCGGAGAAATGAGTGAGCAAGTGTGCAAGTGTAGCAAATCACCTATAATGTCCAGAACAATTAACCGACTTGTAGAGTAGATAACCAACTTGCAAAATCAGCATCTCCAATGAAAGAAAGCGTGGGTAATGTGTATTCGTGTTTATAAAAAGTGAAGCGATAATGAGGAAGATTAAGAAAACCTTCATCTTCGCCACAAATTCTAAAATCTTTCTCCACAAAAGGCGCCACGCATAGAGAGATAAGAGAAGAATAGAGAAGAGGAAGATGTTTGGCATCCAGTCAATGTCCAATTTGAATTCTGTTCTTTACAAAGATTGGGTACATTATCTTAGAGGTGATTCTAGAAACGTGTTTTCGTTTGGTTGTTTCTTTCATCATTGTATTTCTTTTGTGAGTTATTAAGTGTGTTGAGAGGAGATTGTATTTAACTATTTTTTATTCGGATTTTGAATGAAGGAATTTCGGAGAAAATTCTCGTAATTGGCACCATTTATAGTTGATTTATTCATAATTTATCCCGTAATTTTTTTTTTGGTTGAAAATGATTTTCTATTTTAAAATTTATTATCACAATTTAGTGGCTGATAGCCAATGGGGGGATTCAAATTTGCTCCACTGCACAGATTGTGTGTATTCAATTCTGAATCCCCAACACAAATATTGAATAGAACTAGCTTAAGCGGACATTAACGTGTTCAGGGCTTTTTTGATTTGCCGACTTATATGTTTGATTGTCCAACTGAGGGCAAATTCAATGCATCCTTTTTTTTTTATGATGCTCCATTTCTTGACTATGAAGGACCCAATATTTAGCCACAATTTAACTGACTTTCATTCATATTTACCCTCTCAAATTTATCTTTAAGTTCTGATCTTAGCTTAGGATTATGTTAATTGCTTAACTAAGTTCAAATTAGGGTTTAATTGGGAGGATTTGCACTCTAAGGTTTGTTTTTCCTCCAAAATTCAATTTCACTTATTTAATCCTAATTATGGAATAGTTAGTCCTTAATCTTAATTTATACCCAATGGATAAAAATTAAAAGTCCTACTTTATTCAATCAATTGATATTTTAATTTATTCTCAATAATTTAATCATTTCTAAAATTTAAAATACCATTTTAGAATATTAACTTATTACCTAATAATCCTTAAATCAATCAATATTTCTACTCAAAATATTTATATCAAAATAAGTCCAATGAGTACCCCCAAGATATACTAATTAGTTACCCAAATTTAAGCAAATGCTTCCACATGCAACACCATTGCTGTGTAATTGAAAACTTTTATTGGATATGATAAGCAGTATCTGTTAATGAATAGTCATATAATATTAGTCTATATAAATTAATTATTTTACACTTCTTATTTAGGGCAGTTTGTTCCGACGAGTAATCAATTGTGTAAACTTTCTATCAAAGAGGGACACCAATATTGTTAAGTAAAAATATATAGCTTAGATAGTTATCCATCAATGTATCTACATAGCATTTCAACTATTATAAATTGGCTTGGAATGACCCTTCATAGAGGTTGGAATAGAAAGCTTTTACTCTAGCTATGAATATGTAGCAATCACAAAGGGCATGATTGCTTCCTTGATTCCTATCTTCGGATTTTGTATTTACTTTATTTTGTTGATTATTCCATTATACTTACGTGTGATGATATAAATATTAAATGAATGAGGCATTTAATTAGATGTAATTTTCTCCTAAACTATGATTAAAATGGGTTGAATTTAAAAGATACATTTATACGATATGGACTTTAGTCTCATAGATCAAATCTTCTAGGGTTAGCCCCGTAAGATCAATTCTTAGGAACCTATATGGGGTATTTTTCTTTCACTATGGCGCCTTTGCTTCAGCCTATTTGGCATTGGAGTCATATCTCATTTTTGTTGGCATTGAAATTTAATACTATTTATAATTAATAAAAGTTAAAAAAAATAGGAAAAAAATTAACACAATAAAAGTACAACTGAATATATAAAAAGTATAATTTTATCATTTTAGACAAAATAGTAAATAAATTATAATCAATTATCAAGAGGTTTCTAGAAAATATATTTTATTATTTAGGATCTATAATTCAAGAAATGTGAAATATAAATCATGACATGATATATAAGATTAATATAAGAAGGTCAAAATGAAAAAACCATTGGATATAATTTGTGATAAAAACATGCCACTAAGATTTAAAAAAAAAATTATAAGATCATTGTTAGACTAACAATATTTTATGGGTCTAAATATTGGACAATTAAATAGCATTTATAAATATTAAGTATTAAAGAAGTGAGAAAGCTAATATGAATAAAATCACACTAAAAAATAAAAATAATAATAATTTTTAAAAATATTTAAAAATTATACCTATAAAAAATAGGATGAAAAAATTACATTTTAAAATGATTTTAAAAACTTAAAAGATCAACTAAATGAAAAACTAGTGAAAAAAATACTCCCACCCTTCCCTTCCTCTTTCAAGGATGGCATCTCCGCCTCTCTTTCTAAGTTTTTCCGTAGAATCTCAACCTTGTTTAAAAAGATGTAATCCGATACTTATTTATATATTCATATAATTTTTTTATAATTTATATATTAATATTATTATTTTATAAAAAATAAAAAAATATTTAAAAAATTAATTTAATACTTTTATACTAATTACACAACAAATATATATTAATAATGATTCAGAAATATCAAAATCATAATCTATTTCAAATCCTTTTAGTGTTGATTGTCCTAGTAAAAAATTATTTTAATAGTATATGTTAATTTTTTTAAGTTAAATTAATTAACGATTAAGAACGGATTACTTGTAAAAAATATATATAAAAAAATAATTTTTTAAAAAAATTTAAATATATTAAATATTTAAAGTGACATATAAAAAAATATAAATGATAGTAATTATTCTTAATTTTAACTAAACTAACACTCTACGCGATACATGTTTAATAGTTTTTAATCTAATTAGAGTCTAAATCCAAAATATTTAATAGAATATACAAATTATTCTGAGAATCTTTTTCTCATGATATAAGATTACAAATATAAAATATATACGTAAAAATACTTACAACCCACGTATATAAAAAATATTTTGATGTATTGTTAAAAGTAAAGTTATCTTTACTTATAACTTAAATAAGATTTAAAATTAAAATTAATACACATAAAATTTAATATTTTTAACAAATAAAATATAACCTAATTTTTATGTTTATTATCGCATATTAAATTTTTAAAAATTAAACATTAGAAAAAATTATTAATGTTACAATTTTTAAGCATGCACATACTATTTCAATCATTTTTAAAATAACTAATGTTATCATAAATAAATATAAAGTATTTAATAATATTTATCTAACACTTTTAACATTATTTTAAATAATAATTCTCCTATTTTTTATTTAAATCACAAGTTTTAAAATTTTAAACCGTAAAATATTCAATACAAAATATACATATTATATTGTTAATCTTTTATATCATAAATTTTTACAATTTATTTCTAATTATATAAAAAAATAAAAAGTATTATTTTATTTAAAAAAATATTTTCTTTTTAAGAATAACAATTTAAAATATTATCCATAAAAATCAAATTCAATTAAAAGAAAATAAAATTTGACTTATCATATGTTGGAAGCTAAATATTATTTACATTCTAATTTTAACCATATTTCACAATAAAAATATTCTAATAACTAAATTGCTTACAAGAACCAAATAAAAGATTGTTAGAATAATTAAATATTTTTAAAAATAATTTATTTTACTATTAATAAACTTATAAATATCTATTATATGATTTAAAATCTATTGTTGAGTATATTACTGTCATTTACTACCATCTTTATACTTATGATTATCATTTTTGTTGTATAATGTTAACAATAAAGGTGAATATAAAATTTAAAGAAATAATTACAAGTAACTATTAAAGTTATTAAAAATAATATATTCACTATATTATAATTAAGTATATTTTTTAAACAAAATAAAATATTTAAACAA
>JAOVVI020016118.1:0-10981 GCA_028571085.2 Nepenthes alata
TCTTTTTATTGAGGTAATCCCTCAATTCGCCAAAAGCTCACGGAGCTTGTCGCTCCTCCTGGGACGCAATTGTCCGCGAACTTTTGGGGTGTGCTCCCCTAGACTGCTCGTCAACCCTCGCGCGAAGAGTGTGGACTGCTCTCGAGAGGTTGTCCACCTTCTTTACTAGTTTCTGCATGCTATGGCCCGGACGACCACTCGTCGCACTGCTTGATGGGAGGCACCTGCTGAAGGGTCCCACGTCTCGGACGGACTTGCTGGCTTGAGTTCGCTTGTTCACCATTTTCGGTATGCTGGTTGTTCTGTAATGGTAGGAAGTTATGAGTTTTTTATCACATTTCCGAGAGACTGTGCCAATGTTGCGTTTCTAATCTCGGGGTTCGATGCAACACAAATGTTTAAGGGTATAAAAGTGATGGAGAGGATGAGAGAAAATCAGATTTTACGTGGAAAGCCTCCTTTTTAAATGAAGAGAAAAAATTACGAGACTCTAGGCCTTTGAAAATACTTCATTATGGGTTGAAATCTTACAAAGTATAAGTTTTGGGGGTATCCTCCCTTTCTCTTCTTAGTTTCTCTCCTTTTGAAGCTTTCTCGTTTGGAAGCTCTTTTGCCTTCTTCTTCTTCACGTTCGAAAGAGAAATAAGGTCCTTAGTCAGGAGCCTTTGTTAGGTATTTATAGGAAAAAATTGTGCCATTGGGGAGATGACCCGTGGCAGCTGGTGTATGGCCGGGGGGCTGTCCACCTGTCCTATCGGTCACGCCAGGCGCGTGAGAAAGCTGTCCACCTGCCCTGCTAGCCATATCAGGTATGTCGGCGTGTGCAAGGAGGCATACTGCTGGCACCGTTGGTAGGGCCTTATCATGTTAGGCGCATAATTTCTAGATGTCAGCCTTGATGTGACTAGGCGTGCTCTGAGCATCATTATGCACTGTGGAAGTGGCGTCTTGCAGTGGCTGCATGCTTCTTGGGAATATCAAAGTTACTTAGGTGGCGCTCACGGCCATGTATGAAGTAGTCATCGTCCTTATGTGGCGTGCCTTATGCCTTTATGAGTTCGCAGACTCGTTTGGGGGAGGCAACTCTTGGACGTTAATTGCTTTCTTAGTGATTTGAAGGATCTTAGATTCCTTGTGAAGGATCCTCGGATCTTTTCTGACTTCTCGAACTAATTTGAGACCTAAAGGAACATCTGAGGTTCCCGAGCTTCTGGGTCACGGCAAGCTTACTGTACTGACATACTTGGTCATTTTGGCTTCTTGTGCGGGAACGCCATGACTGTCTTCGTATGCTGGAAGGTCCTCTAGTCCTTTTCTCAGTCCTTGTATTTTTGGCGCTTAGGGTTCTCGGACTCTTGGGTTTCCTTGAAGACGTCAACTCCTCACGGCGTCCTCGAGCTCCTGTTAGTTAAATGTGCCTCTCGGACTCTTGTCGCCATTTGAATTTTTGGGATACTAGTCCACGTTTTCGAGTTCATTATGCCAATTTAATTTTTGGGCCTATTGGGTCATCCTGTCTTCGTGGTCTGTGAGCACATTTTTGGGCATTTTCTTTGGACCGTATTTTATGGGCCATTATATTGAGGACCAATAAGTATCTATCTATATCACATAATATTTATGGATTAGGGGTAGCTCTATCTTTTTAAAAATTAAAAATTATTTTATTTATTTTAAAATAAATAATTATAATTAATTTTTTATATTTTAAACTTTTAATTAAATTATAATTATTTATTTAAAAATAAATTTACCGCGTGGCTTTTACTTTTATTTTTCAATGTGAAAACTCAACGCAGGCTTCTGACTTTGCACGGCACGAGCGTCTTTAGAAGGATCCAACGGTCGCAATCGTTGATTAATAAATTGATCGCCGTCGACGGATAAGCGACCGGTGGAAAATTAGACACCCCAAGAACCAGATACGCTGCACCGGTCGACTTTTCTAAATTTTATCAAATTCTTCGGTCGTCACACCCCCCATCAAATCGACGGTCACATCGATATATTATTATTAAAGATGTATGGATTTATTTAATATCAAATTTTGATATATATTGTTAAATGTTTGATTTTTAAAGGATTTTTTATTGCTAAAATTATCAGAATTTTTTATTTATTTTTAATATAGGCCACATTTTAAAAGAATTTTATGGTTAAAAAAGCTATCAATAATGTTAAATAATATTTTTTAAAATAATCATTTTATTATTACATGTATTATTTTTTAAATTAAATTGTGTCTCATATTTTTTTATCATACCATCGTAGATCAATTTTAAATTTAATATTAAAAAATTTCAATTAATGATTAAATTTTCATTTAGAGTATATCTTATTTTATTTTATTACTTTATTTATTGTATTATTTTAAAATATATCTAAAATAATATTATTATTATTACTTTATTTTCTCTGATTTTTACATATAATAATTAAACAAAACAAATAAATTTTAGACTCACGAATTCATTATTATATATTTCATAAATCAACCAAATAAAATCAACATGTACATTGATAGTGTTAACCATTTATCTCAATTGATAGTTTAATTTGATTTAATTTAATAAAAATTAAAGACAAAATTAGTGATTTGGTTTCAAATGAACCTTGATGGATTTAGGTATAAAATAGCACGATTTGAATCTGAATGGATGCTTTAGATGTGAGATCTAATATGAGAAAATTAAAATATTAGACTGTTAAATGTCTGATATATCAGAAGATTAGGATTTTCATAAGGCAGTTGATATTAAAATGCTGATATAGTTCAGACATGAAAGATATTTAATATACGATTTTTGAGATGTATAGGGGTCAAGGATACCAAATTATTAGAATATGAGAAGCATTTTATTAAAAGATTATTATTTATAAGTGCATTATTTTTGATAATTAGTATATAATATTAATGTATATAAAAAAATTACAAATCAAAAGTTAATTATTTGATCAATAATTTGTGATATTTCACAAAATGTACAATCATAGTAAAGGCGGTCAAGTCTTAAAATTCAAGAAATTATAAAATCACATGAAGATAATGTTTCACCAATTTTGAAATAGCCTTCAAAACTCCATAATTCCATGCTAATATACTTACTGAATTGTTTTTAGGATAAGTTAAATGGTTTTATAAATAAAATACTCGTTTATCAAAATTAGAGAAGTAAAAATTAGCTAACAAGTCCAAAGTCAAACAAAATACAAGTCCATTAAGGATTAAATATTTCTAAAACATCTTCTAAGTCAAAAGAATTATATTTTTCTTATTTTCTTTTCCTCGAGGGGGCATCATTATCCTTCTCACGAACAGTATGTAAGAACTATAAAATTTACAGACGTGATATGTTTTTGATAATTTATTTAAACGATTAAGAGGTTATGATCTTATATAATTTTATTATATTTTAAGAAAAAAATTATTTTTATAAGTGACTCAATTTTTAATAAATATAATAATACTTTTATAATCAAGTGATTTGTCATATTCATATCTAATATCTAATGGGTCTAGTGAGTCATGGGATGACCCAAAACTTAATCTATAGAAAGAAGATAAGCCCAAACAGGACCCTCAAGGCCCAAGAATCGGAAGACGTTATGGATAATTCAAATGGTTTGACTTGAAACCATCAGTAGCAAATGGGTAGTTAGGATTAACCCATGAGCTGTGCCTATGGTTATAGCCTTTATAGCTTAGCAGTCGATAATCTTTACAGCTCAACAAACAGTTGCAGGCTAATATGTAATAGTTACTAGCATAAATTATAATTAATTATTTAAATTGACTTGTTTGGTTCGGGTTCGTGACATCTATCCTTACAATCAATGGGATACAATGGGCTAGTGTACCAGTTGCAAACGATAGCTATATGAATATTGTTCCACTAAATTATAGAACCGTAATGTCCAAAGACAAATGAGCAGGTATCCACTATATATATATATATTCTCCTCTCCAAAAGGAAGGGACTTCCGAAGGAGAGACTTTTGGAGATTGGATTTTTTCGATCTCAAACTCTTTTCCTTCTTTTTGATCAAGACCTCTAAGTAGACCTGTATCTAGAGACAAACACGCTCGGGCAAGCCAAGGCTACTCCCCATCGAGTGCATTACTCACTGAAAGTCACTCCTCGATGAGTGTATCTATTCCTCTAAAAGCCACTCTTCAACGAGTATAAATCTCTCTAAGCCGCTCACTTCTTTGAGCACATCTATTAGAGCCGAGTCTACCTCTCTCCCATATACTCAATCCCCTCATTCTAGCATCTAAGCATTCACTATCATAATTTTGTATTCCTATTCGATTAAGAAAAAGTATTAATTTAAATATTAAAGAATATATCAAAAAATGAGTCTCATATTCTTCTAACATCTAATTTGTTAGTTGTAATATATATAATCTAAATTTACAATAATAAAAATTAAGTTTGCGACCGGTCAAACTCTCAAATTAGGCAGCTCTATAATTTGTTCAATAATTTAAATTTAAAAATATATTAATATCTAATAAATAATAAAATATCCATCGTATAAATGTAGACAATGATAATTTTTTAGATCGGTACAAAGGTGGTTACTTTCAAATTTATAAATGGAATGTTTTTTTAATTATTTTTTTGATTTCTAAATTTTGAATTCTCATCTAAAAAAATTAAAATAAATAATATTTTTTTCATATATAAATTCTATAACTCTCATACAACAATAGATACAGATGAAAGTAAAAAAAAAAAACAGTTTCAGATTTTTTAATAAAAAATTTTAGACATAAATTTAGTTATATTTATAATAATAATTTTACAATAAAATAATATTTTAAAAAAAATTTCTGATAAAACAAATTTTTATCTATATTTGTGACGTAAATTATTAGAATTTTTTATGTAATATTTACTTTGATTTTTGTTTTTCTTTTTAAAAAAATGGTCAAGGGTGACGCAAGCTAGTAAGGAGGGCCGACGTCACCATAATACAGTTTCTCGGTTGTTTTCCTTAAAAACACCTCGGTCAAATATTTGCGATTGGATTAAAATTATAATTATATTTTAATTTTATTTTGATATAATTATGATTTTTAAAATTATAATCAATTAATAAATAAAAATAACTAATATTAGGATTAATATTTTTATTCTTTTAATTTTAAAAAATTCTAATTTTTAATAGGCTGTCGATGGCCTGGATGCTGTCAATCTCCGCCGACATTTGTCTCGCACCGCCGCCTGCAACCGCATTCCGGCACAAGCCATCTCTACCACCCACCTAATAAAAAGAAAACATTTGACATTGTAATTTACATCGAATTATTATATCAAATAATGCCATATTTTTAACTTATTCATAATAATATTTATTAATAAATTATATTTATTTTATTTTAATAATTAAATATATTATAAAATATTAAGATATTAAGGATAAAAGATGCATCTAAGCAAAAATATTATAATTTTTTTTGTTAGGGATATTACATTATATTAAATTTAAATTATATACACAATAATTTTTTAATATTAAATTTTATCTATTAAATATTTATAAATTTAATAAATAAGTGATGAAAAGAATAAACTAAATTAGACCGATTGTAATGTGTGAGTTTTAAATTATAATTTTAATTATGAATAATGAAGTTACAAAATAAAAATTTTGAGATCAAATAAAAAATTAGATTAAAGTCAATTTTAGATCAAATTATATCGAATTGACTGATATCTGACCAAAACCTAACATGCAAACTTACATGTTTAGGGCAAAAGGGTCGTATTTAAAAGACATTTAACTGGTACTCAAGTGTACTTTTAACAGACTGTACACATTTAATGTGCACTCGATAAACGCTGATACACACTTTTGGGTATACTGTAAATGCCTAATATGCACCTGAGGGATGCTTGGATGCCACAGTATCTGATGTGCGTATAATGAGTGTACATATACCACTTTTATATAAGTTTTATTTGACTGATTTTCAATCATTATCGTTAGATTTTTTAGAGAGAAAAATAAGAGAAGAGAGAGAATGATAGAAAAAATGTTAGATGAGGACATTTGAAGTGAATTAAAATTTTTTTTTAATAAATTTGAAGACAAAGCAAATGTATTCTAATTATTTTTTCTTATTATTATTTATTTTGATCTCTATGAGTATTTATTATTTTAAATACTTATATATGTTATATTTTTATATATAATATGTTTATTCATCACACACAGATATATATATATATATATTTATTTATTTATTTTAATTTATACACATTGCGTTATTTTACTAATTTTCTGTACTATAACCTTTGCAGGTTTTAAAATCATGTTTAAATATTTCTTATATGCTTTAGGTTTGTATATAATATTTTTATATGTCTAAAATCCCTAAGTATATATTATGCATGTTCTAAAATTTTATTAATTTATTCTTAAATGCTTAATTTTTGAAAGAAGACATTAGTATCACAGAATTTCAATGATTTTTTTTTTTATAATTATTGTGTAAACAGTTTCACATGCCTAAAAATTTTATAATATACATTTTGTATCTTTTAAAATATAGATATTCAAGTTTTGTAAAATTTAATACATTGTATGGCAAGTATTGAAAAGAAATATAAAAAAAGATTTATAATTTGTGAAAATATTAAGGATATTTTTTTTGGTATGAAAAAATATAAAGATTATTTATATTATATAATTTTTATTTATTTATTTATAAATAAAATATTATAATAATCAACGATGATATATTATAATATGTTTTAATATATCATTCACGGGTTAAAAGTGACATTTGATCTTGACTATAGGGTTATATGTATGACAGTTCACCTATAAGTTTTAAATAGTAATCTAAGATCTTTGATTGTGTAAAAATATATCTAATCTAAATTTTAATTATTTACTCATTTATCGATAAAATTTTATTAATTTTTAATCTATATAAATTAGTATGATTTGTGTATATTTTTTATAGTACATTGTAAATTAGGAACCGGAAAAAGGAATTTGAATATGCGGATGAATGCTATAGAAATTTATGGCTTTACATCTAATTTTTGTTTCATTATTCATTCGAGTATATTTTAATATAAATTATATATTTAATTAAGGAGAACTCATATATCTTATTAAATAATTAATTTATTTTTATTTTTATTTTTTTTTTTAAATTAACAGTTCGGAACACATAGGTAAGAAGGATTCGTAAGCCTGATGATGTATTTCACACTTAATTTTGAATTGTCTACCAATATTTGATTATAGATTTATATTTAATGTCGATTTATAATTTTTAAAAGTATATTTTGAATAGTGAGATTTAAAATGGATTAAATTAATAATATTAAGATAATTAAATTTAAAAAAATTTGGAACATCGAGGGCATGACGTCACATCCTTCATCTCACACCTAATTTGCAATGGGCGTGGCACCTTTTTGTGGTTCAACGGTTGGCGTCGCCCTACGCACGTGTTTGCTTGTGGCGTAAAATTTCCACTCATTCCATCCGATGATTGAAGTCAACATGAACCGTAATTTCAACGACGTCGTTTTCTAATTTATTGACTTTTCTTTATATAAAATTTCCACTCATCTTCCTCAAAGATTGAACACATCGCTTGAAGCGCCCATCTAAGCCGTACTACTCTATATACTTTTTTTTATATATTAAAAAAATTAAAAAAAATTCAAAAAAGATTATATCCTCCCTATCATTCTCTCTATATAAGATGGATATAAAAATTCCATATATAAGTTATGTGAGTATTATTTCTATTGATCTCCTATTAAGTAAAAAAAAAAAATTGTAAAAAACTAAAATTAATTGAATTAATAAAAACTAAAATTGTAAGAAAACAGAGCTTTAACATATTATTAGAATTATCACTAAAATTATGGGTTTAAAACGTGAAAATATATTACATAATATAAACAAAGACAGTATATAATAAATTTAAAGTGATTCAGACTTTTTCTTAATTTACTAACAGAGAGAGTTTCGTACATTGGAGTACCTTAAGACACTGCAATCACGGGTGTTGTGGTTAAACTATGGGCTTCGGCTCAAATAAATTAACTGAGCCCGGCCCATTAGCGTTGGCCCATTAGCCGTTGAGCAGCCAAGCCAGCGAGCCGAGCCAAGAGCCGGCTTCAGTGAACCGTTTTCAAGCCGATTTTCAGCCGCTAGGGTTTCCATTTCGTTTCGTCTTCCTCGATCGATTTGTAACATTCTGGCGTTTAACTCAATTAATTGCTGAAACATTAGTGGTCAATTTAGTGATGATAACTCTCCCATTAAGTCAATTAATCAATTTTTAGCCGGTTTGAATATGAAACGCTCGGTTAAGACGAGTGATGATTTCGCCTATAAATTGAGCCTTTTGGCTTTGTCCCTGACACCAAAGTCAAGTATTACACTATCTAAAGGAGTAAAGGAGTGTCTAGAAGCACGGAACCCGTCCGAATCTAAAGTTCAAAAACAGAACACGTAAAATGGCTGGAGGAATAAAGTCGATTCTAAATTTCGCTTTAGTGATTGTTTTAACCACATTAATATCTAACATAAACAATATAATAAATTTAAAATGATTCAGATTTTTTCTGAATTTATAAACAGTAAAAATTTGGTGCATTGGGCTATCTTAAGACACTGCAGTCACTGGTCTTGTTGTTAAACATTTTCAACCCCACACTATCATTTATGTATCATTACAGCGCCAGTCACTAATGTGTCAAACACATCAAACTTACTACTTTTCAGTAACAGAATTACGTGCATGCAGTCTTAAGTACAACTGTTCAGATACAATCACAAAGTAATTCTCCTGCCATGATCCCTTTTCCCATAAACATACCTCTCTATCTGTGTGTTCCTCGTGCATATTTACTCAGCAGCACTGTTTCTGGGGAAGAAGATGAACAAACCCTTAGGCTTCAATGATGTTGACTGAGAAGCTTGACAGTAGCTGTGGAATCCCTGCTATTATGGATCCGTATGTCTACAGGGCAAAATGAGTATTTTATCAGTCTATAGCAGTCTTCTCATTTTCACTCTTCTAGTATCCAACGGTGAGTATTTTATCATAATAACTTGAACGGTAGGATTTTAAAATGAGTTCAGTACAGTTTAATGTGTTGTTGACTTGTCATGATTCTGTCATCCAAGTTGTAATGATGAAATTCTCACGGTTATAACATGACTGGTTAGATACAAGCTCAAATGGGAATTCGATGGCTGCTTTCAGTAACCCAACTGCAGTTACAAGGAGTTCGCATAAGAGCTCCATCTTCCCACTGATCAAATGCATGCCTCCGATGACATAGTACATATCATCAATGCACGAATCGTTGAAATAAATATTACAGAAAAATGAGCTTTAGAATCCCAGTTCAAGAAATAAGAAACAATCCTAATATTGGAATAAGCAATGTAAGAAAACAGGGCAGGGTATGATCACTAGGGCAGTAAATTCAAGCCAATTTGGTGCTGGCCTTCCCTTGATTCTATTTCAAATACTTTGCTTTGAGTGTTAATCTGCTTAGATTAGTTGGTTACAAGATTGAAGAAATCAGTATTTTTCATAGTCATATCGATATTAGACATATTGATCAATAAGTATTATTATTGAATATTATTGGACATATTATGTGTTGACATATTTCGTAATTAGGTCTGGTTGGTCATTGCAGTATTATCAAACGTCTTGAAGATCAACGCCCGATTCACGCCTTATGTTTGCACATGTGTAGTTCCTAATATTCAGGCCTGACTTGTGCTTGATCCGTGCACGGGCACACTATTCCAGATTGCCCGTGCTTGATGAGCACCCGATCGGCGCACGAGCAAAGGGCTGAGGACCCCTTGCATTACAGCATGCGCTTGACGCGCACTTGAGCAGAGCTTAAACATTGGGGTGCGGGCATTTTATTTGTTACATCTTTTTGACCTAATTTTCTACTATCTTTATAATTACCTCCCTTTCTCATCTTAAGAGGTATTGAAAAATATTTTGAAAAGGGGGCTGCTCCAAAATTCTCTCTTTTAATGCTTGTGAAAAGCTCCTTTTGAGAAAGCCTTTTTTTCATTGTTGAGCATTAATATTAAAGGTTTCTCGTAACACTTTCACAAAAATATTTTTCTGTTATACACACCTCAATCTATCTATTAACCTCTGTTCAAGATGTTGGTGGCATGAAAATTGGGATTCAATGGTGTGAGAAAATTCTACGGCCCGTAAAACAAGATCGATGAGAAGACCAAATGTGTCCGATTCTGCTGCTAAAGGCAAATTTAAGAAATTCTTTAAATTGAGAGTAAGTCGATTAAAATTTAGTTCATTTATACTACCCGATTTATAAGTGGTCTTTTTAAATGCATTGTTTTCACTCGCTGTAGAAGCTCGAAGGGTTTTACTCGATAACCGTGGTTATTGATGTTTCTCTTCGTCATCAAAAATCTTATTTTGCTTGTTTTTGTTTACTTTACTTGCTGTTTATATCTAGATCTAAATATATTTTACGTGTATTGTATATTCGTGTGTGTATTTTAATTTCACAATTTTAAAAAGGTCGAAACGTGTTGGGATTAAGGGCTCCCCAGTCTTTTTCAAATATATTAAATGAAAAAAAATCATGAGAATCGTAAGCTGACGATATCGCATTAGCAAATTTTTTGGCCAAATATTGGGTATATTAATTGATATTTTAAATATTAGACATATGGGCCGACGTTTTAAATATCGGTCAATATATCACAAATACGATAATCTATTACAATACTGTTATGATATCAAAAAAATATTGGTAGTGGGGACCCGATACTAACACATATCGACAAATATCCACAATATCGGCCGATTTTGCATCTATGGTTAATCAGGTTGGGCTATGACTCTGCTGGTTTGGCTAGATATGTCTTGGACACCATATCCCAGTACAATTTCTCCTTAATATTGGGGCAGAGTAGAAAGAGAAGT
>JAOVVI020016120.1:0-10980 GCA_028571085.2 Nepenthes alata
TTTTACAGTTGTTTTTTTTGTCACGCTCATATCATATTGATATTATGATGAATTTTTTAATTTTTAGTATAGCATAATATTATGATTTACATAGAAGATTTTTTAAAAAATTGATAATTAATGCTTACGATTAATTAAAAATAAAATGTTGATCTGGACGAAAAATAGGAAGAAGGTGAGCCGAGGGCTCAGTCATGATCTGCAGACAACCAACAAAAGAAAATGCAGAAAGCTAGGCAGGTTAATCTATTTCACAATTGAACTAAAATCCTTTTAGCACACTTCGAAAAAAATTATAAATTTGGATTTTTTTTTATTTGCTTAATACTTTAATATATAAATTTATTTGGCAATAATTTCTAAATAAATAATAAAAAAAACCCAACACCGAAATCCAAATACTTCTTTCAAGGAACTATATACAATCATGAATTCAAGTTCAACGTGGAAGGTCAATAGGCCACGGATTGAGGGGAGCTCCGTCTTTATGAAAATAGAGAAACTCAATTTTTCTAATCTTAATAGCATCTTTTTAAAAGAATTAATATAATCTAATTATTTTAAAATAATTAATTTTAACTGATTTATAATTTTTTTTAAAAAAATTATTTCAATTATAATTATCCATTTTAAAAAACACGATTGAGATTAAAAAAACCAACTTCTCTGTCTCTACTTCAAGAGATAGAGCTCCCCTAAATCCATTAGTTCATTGCTCCAAGATAAACACAGCATTTTACATGACAAAATCAAGCAACCTGTTACTTCTACAAATCCCAAAAATTAACGATCGAACTTCATGAACCACGAATGCGCGTTTTGACTTCATCAGAAAGCTCACCCGGTACTTGAAATCCGATGTTTTCCACAGCTCCGACTGTCTTGAACAGGCGCCGCTTGTGCAGAGTCTGCATCAGTGATCGGTGCAGCAGCTGGCTCCGAACATCCAAGAAGGAACGAATCCTACTCATCTTTGTCGAGTGGGTTGAAGCGCGGTCTTTTGCAGGATCCAGCAAAACCATACTGTTGTATTGCTCGTGACCTTTCGCCTTCATGTCCCCCTCAGGGCAGAATCTTGTGCATCCATGAGTTTTCGTACTAGCAGCAAGTGTCTCCGCCCTTTCAGGATTTGAAGAGGAGCTATCGTCTTTGCAGGAGAAGAAACTCGTGCTCGAGTAGTTGTACGAGCCGTGAGAGCTTTGAGAGCTCGCATCGTCGTTGATGGGCAAATCTTCTGCACCAAGAATGCAATAAATCACATATTTGAACACGTGCACTTGGATCACAAACACAACATTATATGAACACATAGCATGTCATTTTTCCTAAGATCAATTCCAGATATACTAAGGACACGCTAACTGAAATTCACAGTTTATTTATAAATCTCATAATATAGTTAATCAATAACATTACTTCATACTAAATTATCTATAAAACAAATACATATTTCTTGTTTATCAATAAATAAGTAAGCTAACATAAAACAGGCATGTCATAACGCATCTCAAATGAAAAGGAAAAACGGGACAATGGGACTTCAGTTTTTAACTATTCCTAAATTACCAAATTACTCCATTTTCTTTAGTTCATGGTCAGAACTCTAATCTTATTTCCTGAGAATAACAAGACAGCTCAATGTGCCTAAAACATGCATGAACATGTCAAAATCCAAAACTTCGACCTGTCTCAGACAACGTTGACCAAAGTGGCAACCAAAGTGGCAGTGACACGCCGAGTTGGGAGAAGTGTTGGTGCTTATTAACAGTGCAGAGCACTGGAATCTTTAACCTTGGAATTACGGCAGTTCCACCCCTCCAAATGCAGTATCTACCAAGCCAAACTTAGATACCCTAATCAAAAATTAGATGCATACCAGGAACTCGAATGCTGCGTGGATACCCGTGGCGAGATTGGAACTCAGCTGAGTTGGTCAATCCAGCGAGATAATCATGGGAAGAAGATTCTGGAGAAAGACAATCATACGGAGGTTGATTATCATCGTCGTCACAGTGAAAGCTGTCATGGAAGAGGCTTTGGGGTGAACCCCAGTGGTTCAGTCCCGGGAGTAAGGCTGAAATCTCCTCGTTGATCATCTCAGCAATCTCGAACGGCTCCCATTCATTTATATCCAATTCCTTCACCATCTCCATCGCTACATCAATTGCTACGTCGTTCAAAATGTCAAATGGAAAATGAACATTTCTTACATTACCTGTAAGAAAAGACAATAGATCATGATTTTTTGCTCACTTCGAAATTTAAATACACACATTTTAAATATATATATAAATCTTTTAAGAATTTTAAATACATATATTTTATAGAAGTATAAAACATGCATAGACTAAAATTTTATACAATATCTAAGTGACCAAAATCGATTTTCTAAAATTTTCCAAAATTCTTCAAATAAATATGTATAGTCAAATCTTAATATATAAATCACTTTAATATGGTCACAAGTAAAAAAATTTGCATACGTAGCATCTAATGTCAATAAGCATCTCCAAACACGTCTGGTACTAAAAAAACAATAACCAATAACAAAATAGATATTTTCATATATGAAATGAATTGATCCCCTAAAATGCCACTTTTAAGGGGGGCAAATGAAAATAATATCAGGTGGAAAAAATACTGCTAATGTCTAGATCAAGCGCCAGGGAGTCAGCACAACTAGTTTGACCTGATAGCCAAAAGGACAGGCTTGGGCAATAATTCTTTTTACTTTGACCAAGGCCAAGGTCAGCCCCAACAATATTAAAAGGACAGCCCCATATACAAAACTTTCCCCATGTTTGGGATTCAAAGAAAGGCCAGACCACTTTTAGGTCTTATTTCACACGGTCTCGACTTGTATCATATAAGAGATTGTTTTCCCGTTATGGTATGTGTGGCCTAAGCCATCCCAGCCTAAACCAAAAAAGTAGAGGGGAAAAACACACGATTGTATCAGGCCATTCTTAGGTGCCAAATCCCCATCAAACACCTTAAATTGATCCAGCATAACCCAAGTTGTGATTAGGTCTAAAATTAGCACATCTTTTATGACTTAAATATATAACCATCAGGTCATTTATCTTGGCATGTGTATTGACCCAATTTTACAGACTGTTTTAATCTAGAAAATGAGATTTGGCATAGTTCTGAGGTCATACCATCCTCGTCAGATATCTTCACTTTGAGATAGATAGTATTATCTTCAGGATTCATCTTCCCGGTTATCGTCATTTCTGTACTCCTTATTCGATCATCCAGAGTTCCTCGACTGCCAAGTGCTCCTCCTGCAGCCGCATAGGCTTCGATTGGGAGCCGTGAAACTGGCAACGGCTCCACATCGGATGCAAGAAACGGATCTAATAACAGTTCACGTGCAGGTGGCCTATTTGAAGCAGTCTCCAAGCATTTTCCGACAAACTGCTGGGCTTCGATGTTTTCAATCCGGTAGAAAGAGTCAGGCTTCTTTCCCTAACATGTCCAGGAAGCAGAAGATGCAGCAATTGTAGAAAGATAATTTAAGGAACCACAATTGTAGAGCTTTTTTCCTACTAACCGAAGTCACTTTCTTGTAGATTTGGGCGGGGTTGCAGCACTCACTATATGGATACTCGGAAGTGAGCATCTCTAACACGGACATCCCAAAGGAGTAGACATCTACAAGCTCATCGTATTCCTCCTCATATAATTCCGGTGCCATAAATTCTGGGGTGCCTGATCAAATCATTGTATGAATGATCAATAATAAAGGGAACTCATTAAAAAAACAGATCCACAGGCAACGGATCAGATTTGGGTTGGGGGAGCAAAATTCAAACCTAGCCCGATACTTTTCACATAAAACCCAAACACAACAAATAAGACTTCAGTAGGTAAAAACTAATATTTTTGGGTTATTCATAAACTCCAATCCAACCCAAACCTATTTTTTTAATCATAAAGAAAAATTTTAAAAATTTGAGAATATTATTATAGTTTATACCCTGTTGAGTCAGTAATATACTTTGCCAATAAATATTTAAATTTATAATCTATTAAACATAATTTAACTCATAATAAAACTTTTAAAAAGTACCTTAAACTACCAACACGAGAACATAAATATTTTGAATATTAAACTCATTAAGCAACTCAACTCTCAACGATTATCCACTCATCAAGCAACTCATCAAATAAGTGTCACTCCAAAACTAAAATCTACAATATATATATATATATATTGAATTTTTATTGTGATTAGGTTCCTATTAACAAATTATATCATATATGACATTTGGGGCAGGTTTGGATTAAGGCACAATATACCCAACCCTTATTATGAATTTCAGATTTACCCAAACCCGGTCAATTCATGTCGTTGAGGTTATATGGGGTTTGGGTTTTTTTCCATCTTATAGGGAAGAGAGCTGCTGCAATTTTACAGCTTCAACATGACTTAAGGAAAGCACCCTATAACCACCACCACATTGCACCACTGCTCATCATATTCCAAAATTTTGGAATAACGGTGTGCAAAAGCCAATTATTGATACTAATTTAGGCCATTCCATGAAATTAGAGAAAATGAGAACTTATTGTAATGTCCGATTTTTATTTATGATTTATGACAATATTAATATAATTTTGGTTTAATTTGGGAGATAATCATATAATAAAAATTTGATAAAAAATCAAATTACTTAAAATTAGGTTTGGCGCCCAATAGGCACTTGTGTTGGGCTCATACGTGTTTGAGGTAGAAACCGCATGCTTGATACACGCTTCTGGGGAGCTCACATGCATTTGTGGCAAAATATTGGCGCCTAAGTCAAGTTTGATGCTACGCTTGTGCACACCTATGTAATGGAATTGTGTCTAATGTACGTCTATCTGACGCTAATGCACCGATTGTGTATATAAGGACCTACATGGACTGCTTTCGGTCATTTTGCAGGAGAAAAGGGTGAGAAGAAAGAGGAGGAGGAGGAGGAGGAGAGAAAGAGTAAGAAGATTTTGGAGCATATAGAAAACAAATTTGCTAGATCAAAGGTATAAAACAAGTATTTCTAAACCCGATCTTTGGTCAATTTTAGATTCCTTTGATTTTTACTTACATTTCTTATTTCACTGTACATGCATGTCACCTTTTACCTTCCTTCTTTGAATATTATTGCATGCGTGTGATTTTTACAAATTGTTTTAAAGTTTTGTTGGGTTTTACTGAAGGTTTGAAAGATTCATTCATTTTTTACAGATTAAATAAATATTTTAAGATAATATATTTATATATGGAAACATTTGTGAAGGAAAAGTCATGAAACATGCATTTGACCTTGCATGTGATATTCCATGTAAATGTGTCTAATCGGACTCTATTTTATTTTGTATGAGTTTGTACTTTCTCACGGGGTGAAAATTTTTTATATTTGTACTTTCACACATGATATAAATTTTTGGATCTGTACTTTTCCAACAAAGAGGAAAAGTATTGGATATTTATTATAGTCCTCTGTTTGTTGTTTTCTTTGAGAATTATTTTAAGGAATCAAACAAAAATAATATATTCGAACGTCTTAATATATCAGACATACTTGAGGATTACACCTATACCAATGGATGGCAAAAGAAAGTAGTATTTGACACCGTCAATAGGGTGTATTTGTAGAAAACCTACCTATGATTCTAAATAGTAGTGTTTTGACCTAGCGTTACCGTTTATATATTTTATTTGGAGACTGAACAGGGTTATTTCAGTTAGGTTCTGTGTCCGCTGTAATTTGTGATTATTTCTTTTTTTTTTTTGGGTCTTTGGGTTTGGTATGTCCAACCCGACTTTGGGAGTATTTAAATTTTTAATTATTTATAAATTATTATTTGGATTATTTATATATTTATTTAATTATTACATGCTCGTGCCGAGAACGTGACGCTTATAATGCCTAATTAATGATTAAAATTCCATGGTTTAAACATACACATCCACATCCACAGTGACATGGGATACGATAGGAAGAGAGAGAGAGAGAGTAGACCTATCACACTGTGGGCATGATGTGAACCGCGAAGGATGGTTGCTAAACCTAAATCACCAATCTTGACTTGTCCAATGTGGCCATTGACAAAGATGTTATCACACTTGAGATCCCTATGAATGACTGGAGGATCATGGCTGTGTAGATAAACAATACCTCCGAGGATCTGCCGAGCCCAATTCTTGATAGCCCGGATGTCTACCTGCTTGTACTTCTGCCTGTACCTGCATTATCAAATTTCTATCACATAAATCATCATGACTACTTGTAGAAAAACAGTTTATTTTGTGTGACTAGCCCATTTGAAGGCCTGATTTAAACATTTCATGTTAAGACGTGACGTGAATTTCGAATGGAAATTAGTGGTGGTATGGATTTGTTACTTTTAGGCTTATCAACTTTGCCTGTATAAATGGGGCTTTTGTGCTAGGGCTTTGTGAAGGGTTTCAGAAACTCATTTGTAGCCATCATATTCTTGTAACCCTAATTTTAAAAATAGTGGAACCGCTTCTCCTTTATCTGTGGTTTTTGCCTTCGGAGTTTTCTCACATAACTATAATATTTTGTTGTGCAATTGTTTACTATTTTACTATTTGTAATATCCTAAAATCATAGCAAGATGTTTGCATAGCAAATTTATGGAACCAGGGTGTGGGGAAGGGAGGATTAAATGTGAATGTTAGAAAAAAAAAAAGGATCACAAGATAGGGACAATCAAACCAAATAAGTTTCAGGATTAAGATGGATGCATCCTCATGTATGATCAAGATAAAGGGGCAGCGATTACTCTCTCAGAGTGCCAGAGGTAAACATTTCAGTTATAAAATTGAAGCTTCTCCGCTCAGTGTCGATCCATGATGTATAGAACCGCATTATGGAGCCGTGGTTGAGGTTCTTAAGCAGGTGAACCTCTGAATAAAGTCGACGCAGTTCCTCTGGAGATCCAAAGACATCATTAAGCATAACTTGGTTCCATGCCACCTCCCTTCCAAGCACCTTGTCAAACGCTCTATACACTGTCTTCATAGCTCCTTTACCAAGAATTTCTCTAAACTGCTTAAATACATGAAAAATAATCAAAAAAATTGCAGAGGATTGAGTAAAAAGTATGTCTACCAAGATTACCAAGGCAACCATCTAGCCAGCTCTAAGTGATGTCGATAAAAACCAAGATAAGTATATGAACCAACTCCCTCTCACCATACTTTATCAGTCAACAGTTGAAACACACTAGGTGCATATTAAGATACACAATTCCTTTGCTCTCACATCTATGCTAGTTTTTTCAAAGTGGTATGAAGAAAGGCCATAAGTGAGTAAGCCTTGACAAAATTATAAATTTACTCCGATGTAATTCAGAGACGTGGCATCAAATCACGGAAACAAACTCTCTGGGGTTAAACTATGCACATCTGTCTCACTCCAAAACTCATGATTCTGGAGCTTTGAGAATAAAATTGTCAATATATTTCTATGATATGATTCTTCCATGCATTACACATGCAAATGGCAGATACAGCTTCAGTTGGGTGGCCGGGGCTGACCCCACTGATATCTTTAAAAGATACAGTATTTATCTGTAGGGTTGCATATTTATTTTTCCCTTCAGGGGCACACAAATTTTACAGAACCCTACTATGTGTATAGAAATATAGATTATTTTTTTATGCTTAAATTATTCAAGATTCGTTTTTACACCCTAATGCAAATGCAGAAATATCAGTTTTGCTGCGATCGGGAAGTTTACATACTTTGTTTTTTTGATAAGTAAACATACCAGTTGATGTACTCAATTTTCATGTTATATAGCTAGTTTTCTACTTTGTATTGATGTTATGAATTATACAGGGATCCAATGGGAATAAAAATCGTGGATCTACCATTACTGGATCATATTAGTCTATTAAACGTTTGACCTTTCTAAGAAAAACTGATTGCACCTTAAATTGTCAGTGCTTACACTAAACTATTCAGAAATTACAGCAACAAGCGAGCCATAGAATCCAGATTCAATTTTCTATTTGTATTTAAAGAACTGTAGTAATCACAAAACAACAGATGCAACACAAAATTTTCAAAACAATAAAGCAATCTGCTGTCTTCTCTTTATTTATAAAGCGCGCGTGGTTGAGAATGGATGTCAACATTCTTTGCATATATGTAAGACATGCTGAACTCTAAATTAAGACAGCTGATATAATAAAATCCATAATATATGGAACCAGAACAAATAAGAGCAGTGATCACGGAATTTACATAACAAAATAACAAATCATACAATAGATTCATAATATATCTTCCAGACTTGTTCTGAAGCAAATGAAACTCTCCAGTTATTCAACAGGTCAAAACTCTGACATTAAGGCAGTTGTCATCACAAACTCCACATTATAAAGATCAAGAAAAAACAATGGCAGTTATCACAGTATTTACATCATAACAAATAATATTGGACCTGCTCTGAAGCTATTTTCACTATAATAGTATCCTGAAGGCATCACAATATACACGAAATTCTAATGGAATGGAGAAAACACATCCATCAATTTTTCAGTAAATAAAAGCATATTTGCATTAAGGTTATGTATGCAGCTTATTAAAAAGAACAAAAATAGGACATATACTCTAATTCAAACTGAGTCTTGGACTCTCTTCAGAGTCCAGAAATTTTAGAGGTCCGAATCAAGGGTTCTGTGAAGGTAAACTCATTCATTAAGTTACGAGGTGAACCCAAGGATCTTGATTTTATCTTTAAAAAGTAAAGAACTAAGATGAAAACTAGTCTTTTAGTTGCAGAGGATTAATCTTAGCCCTTTATTTTTTAACGAAAAAAATCAAGATTATTGAATTCACATATAAGCCTAATAGATGGGTACACCTTAAGAAGACCTCCCAAATCAATTAGAAGGATGGAGAGCTAGGAGGGGAGTAACAGCCTCTCAACTCGAGTCAAGAACATTGAGAAAACTTCAAGTTATCCTTTTCGCTCACATGTCCTAGAATCCCAAAAGGAGAATCAAATAAAATTATTTTTCTAGACTAGTGCCCGCACGAGACAAATTTCATCAAACAAATTTATTAATATACTCAAAATGACAGCAAACTAAACAAAAAAATCACATCAAATTAGGAACAAAGAAAGTTGCATAATCAAAAAATGATAACTCTACTTGCTCGAGCTAATCAATATATGTGAATGAAGCTTCTAAAATTTTGAACTTACACGTCCATATCGACCGGATGGATCGGTGTCTACAAATCCAATCGGGGAATTTCCTCCATTTTTGCACTTCCCAGCTCGCGTGTTGAACATGGCTTGATCAACCGTCCAGAAAAATCCCCAGAAAATACAGTAAGGTTTACACCCCCCCACTTATAGTCGTCTGTCAAAAACTAAAATATCAGTACTTGGATTTCGCGATATTAATACTTTATTTATTGGCTCTCAAAAGAAGAAGAAGAGGAAGAAGACCAAGGAGCGGATGCTAAAAAATTCGAGGCTTTCCCTCATGATATTCGTAAGAGAAAACGCCGAACAATAACCAAAACAGCCTTGAGTAATCAATTCTCAACATAATCCAAGCCATTTCTACCACTGCACGGAAATAGTAATCGTAATCCTTAGAAATCATTTGGGTCAACAGAGCAAGAAAGAGGAGGATTTACGAGGAAACGTGCTAGCGAGATAGATCTAATATGTCAATCGAAACGGAACTGGGTTCTTGGACAGAATTTAGCTCCTGAACTTGAAAAATCGATGGCCATGCTTTGAAAGTACCATTTTTCGGGTTACATGAAAACTCGATTTCAGAATAGAATTAACGGGATAAGTTTTTGGAACTCGGATGAGAAGAGATATGCTAGAACAGTCTAAGAAGAATGAGAATGCCCTGCAAGCACAGAAGATAGAGACGAAGAGGAGGGAATGTCTCTATATATGACTGCCACACGTTCACTTGGCAATTTGCGATGGGGCCCCGTCGGCCGTCCTCGAATCCTTTCGATTTCATCTTGAATTTTTTTTTTTAATGCATATACGTCACATTATCATATATTATTTAAAGGGTAATTTAAAGGGTAATTTATAAATGACATCAAATATATTTATTTATTTATTTATTTATTTATTTTGATATAAATTTATGTTTATAAATTGTCGCATAAAACCCTGCATAGGATATCTCCAATATATTCAAAAGAATATCTGGGAATAATATACGTCGATAGGCAGGCTATTTTACTTGCTAGACAATTTCAAATAAACTTTTTATGAGAAATGGTTGGGCAAATTCGGTAAATATTTATCAATGATATAATAAATTATTTATCTATTAATTTTATTATTAATATATTCTCGTTGCCGAGGGTCCAAATTCAATAAGCTGTGTTGAATTTGAGTTTTTCAGACCGAAAATATCATATGGCTTAACACATCCCAGTGTAAAGGCCATGATCAAATGTCATGAAATTACTCATTTTAGTATGTTAATTTGTTGGAAATCTGTTTATCGTTTCAATCTTTGTATATTTTATTTACTTATAAAAAAAAATTTATTCCCATTTTAATACCTCAAATTATCTCAACATTTATTTAAAAAATCATATATAAAAATATATACTATTACATTCCATTGAAAAAATCATATAAAAAGTTTTGAGGAAATTCCGACTTTTCTCACTTACAAAAATATTCATCTGATTACCTTACTTTCTGTCCATGGTTTCTCTATTACTAATTTAACGATAGTTTTGTCATTTAGCTGAGGGCTCGAGCTAGGAAGCTTCGTGTTACGTTTAATAATCTACTCATTTAGTAGCCATGCTGATCAGTTAAATAAATAGGTCAGCATTTGACAATGTCAGCTTAAAATAACACCAATAAATAAATAAATAAATAAATTATTATCCATAATCCTTTTTAAATGTGTTTTAGATATTAATGCACAGTAGATTATTAAATCTTTAAATT
>JAOVVI020016121.1:0-10980 GCA_028571085.2 Nepenthes alata
AATTATCGTTTTTAATTGCTTCCGCTATACTTGTTTACGGGGTCGAAACACGCAAGCACCGGTAAAGTGCTTTTTCACTACTAAATGGTGGCTGTCGATGACGGGGGGTTTGGGTTTTCCCCTGCTGCCGAATCTAGTGGATCCGGGTCTTCCGACCCCAACAAGTTGAAGGAATCTGAGAAATTGAACAAGCAAATTAATAAACTAACAAAGAAAAAGATTAAAGTAGAAGTCACACTTGAAAATGGTAAAGAGATGAGATTGATTTGATAATGTGTTCTGCTACACACATTGATGTCATAAACAAAAATCTTCCTGATACTGTTTCTATACATTTCTTAAACCAAAAAAAAAAAAAAAAAATCTAAACATTGCAAGTTTTTGTCGGGAAAATTTGAAGCATCAGCGTTAAATTGGATCATAAGGAAACGCCAAAAAAAAGGAAAAGAAAATCTCCCTATCCCATTGCTTGAATGGTTCTTCACATCTCTCTCATTTGCGACACAATCTGCAGTAGGAATTTGGTTGAGATAGTGACACAATTCTGCCTGCCATAGTCTTACCCACGGCAAGCTGCATTTGATTTCTATAGTATAAATGGCAAGGCATGGCATGCCTCAAATCCATATTTCGTCTAGATGAATCTCCGTGCAAGTAGCCCCAGCGTGAAGGAGGTGCACCATCTCACTTGCTGAATCGGTACACGATGTTATTATTATGGGTCAAGAAATTATGCATCTGCCTTATCCTTAGTGGTTGTTATGATCCAATGCAGGACATATGAGCCACCCTTTCCTGCACTTAGTAATGAGAAGGGAATTTTCCAGTTGGCGTTGGGTTGATTCGCTCACATTAAGTCCCATGAACCCTGGCATGCATGTGTATGTACACATTTTTTCACTGTTTTTCCTTGGTATTGATATTTGTGCGTGACTAACACCCGAGTGACTAAAGCAAGATGTAGGCACATAACCAAAGGTTAAGCTGAGAGATTAATTAGCATATGTGAGGCGATTGATGCACAGGCAACAGGGGCTAAGCGCCATGTTAGTTATCTATATAGACCAAATGTGGTTTGTAGCTTTCCACCATTGTTCTCACTAGCTTCATTCCACATTTGAGATAAAACACGGGAGCGGGAGGGGGAGAGGAGAAAGAATACAAAAGAAAAGATGCCATTCTATAATTTGAATTATATTTTTCTATCTTTTATATTTTTTGTTATGTTGTATTAAATTGTATGTAAAACAGTTCTACCAATTTAGATTTTCTTTTCATTTTTATATTTTCAAGCTTTCACTTATACAGTGGTGTGAAACTATAATACTCTGATTTTCAAATTGGGAAACAATCATAATTAATGTATAATCTCCCGTTCTAGGTTGTAGATATATCCTTATTCAAGAAAAAAAATTTGGGCATACTTATGATAATGAGGGATTCATACTTTAAATTACCTTGAATTATTTGTTGTATGTCTAAGCTTGGTAATAAGCTTAGATTCAAATTTAATATTGTTTTTTACTACCTAAAATTATATTGAAGTCTTGAATAACCTAACTCAGACATTTAGCGGCAGGGGATTTAGGAGCTGGAGGTTTCCCAAGTTAACCTAAAGTGTGGGTCATTTGGCAGGCTTATAGGATTGAAGTCTGAAACAATGCATACAAAAATAAAAGGAAATCATGGTAGGACTTGTACGTAAACATAAAGGGGAGCCTTATTTATCCCATCAGTCGATAGGGCTAGAAGAGGTAGAAAGAAAGAGAAGAAAGAAGGGAGAGAGATGAAGAGGCGGAGAGGAACGTTGACAAATTGGCGACCTTATTTTAATTATTGTAAGTATTATGCTTACGTCTCCTCAGCTTATTTTGCGTAGGTTATGGCATGGCCTCACATATTTAATTGACTTCATGTATTGTGTATCTTGTTTGAATATGTAGCAGCCTTAAGTACTCTTCTTTATGTAGTTGCCTTAGTACATTATCATCTTCATTCAAATATACTTCTTCTTCACATAGCTTCCATCCTCACTTGTCTTATGATTCTTTGGAATTCGTTGTACAGTTTTAAAGGATTCCAAGAATTTCTTTGTACTTTGGGAAATTATATAAAAAAATAACTAAATTATTTATTGAATCAAAGTCATGTTGTTAATACCAATACGAGATTTGTTAAAGTCACGACTTTGGAATGATTTCCTTGGAGTTTAACCTAAGTTTCTTCCTCAATTTGGGTAATCACAACCGGAAATTGTACTATGTCACTTTGTTAGATTTCCATAGCAAAAATTTTACTTTTGGTATTATGAGAATAGTCGTGAAGCACTCATTTGCTTCATTCGTCACGTCTGAATTTTATCGACAAGCTAAGATTAATATGTATGAACAATAGAAAATTTGAGAATATAAAACTTGGAGGTTTTTAGTGTAGTCTATGTTATATAAAATATAATTAATTCCAATCCATTCATGCTAGTTTGATGAATCTCTATAAATTAGATTTTCACATTATAATCGTTGCCCTTTAATATTGTGAAATTATCCTAATATAGAGATTTTGTTATAAGTGAACCATTTATTGTAAGGTAATTGATAATAAATACGATTTGTCACATATTCACTATATTATTTGCATGGAAAGCTTGTGAAGGCCTCGTTGGTTTTAGGGTCATTGTATTGTAAATTCTACACCTAATAAACGAATCATTTGGTGATTTGCACGATTTTAGCATGAGAATATTTGCTCAAATAGAGGATTGGTATGGCAAAGGAGAATGAGACTTGATGGATTTTGAGCGTCGCTTATGCTCATTTGATTTAGTGTTGGCATGCATAAGGGGCGCCCATGTGCCATTTTCAGTGATTCTTCAGGATCTATTCTTGCTTGATGCATGCATGAGTATTGTTGTCGTTGCTACTACCAGATGCATGCATGTCAAGCATGTGTGCACAAGTTGATATAAGTATTCCGATGTGATTTTAGGGCAAGTTTTTGAGAGCATTCAATATAATGAGTGTCACATGAAGAGAGAGAATGAAAAAAAGAAAACTAAAAATTTTTAACATTCAAATGAGGTCCAATTTATAAAGAACGAGTTCTAAATTTTAAATTATAATTATGATTAATAAGTTAACATAAACAAAGTTAAAGTCAAAGGATGAATAATTAGATCAAGTCAATTTTGGACAGGGTTACATTAAACTAAAGGACGCTTGACTGATACCTGACACGTACACATGCGTGTCCTAAGAAAAAAGGTTGTACCTTATAGACAATTAATTAAAGCTCAAGCACATTTTCCAAGTTGTTCACATTCGATGCATGCCCAAGAGACACTCGAGTACACTGTGATAGAATTTCAACACTTGCCACGCATCCGATGTGTTGCTCATTTGTCACAGTGTTTGGCCACGGCACCTGATGCGTAGCTAGCAAGTACATGTACGCCAATTTACTATATAAGTCATATTTGACTTGTTTTTTATCATTTTCTGTCAAATTTTGAGAGAAAAGAGAGAATGTGAAGAGAAAAAGATAGAGAAAGAGAGAGAAAAAGTTAAAGAATGTCAATTAAAGTGAATCAAAGTAAGATTTTGGTAAAATTGAAGTTAAGGTAAGTGCATCTCAAACCATCTTTTCCTTTGTTACAAATTTTTTTTTCTTTTCTAGAGTATTTAATATTTTAAATGCTCATATATGTCATATTTTTATAATTAAAATATTTATACTTTACATGTATAGACTCTCACTCTCATTCTTTACTATTTTTGTAAAGATCATATTTTTAATTCATATACATTTGATTGTCATATTATTTCTCTACAATTATATTTATACATACTCACGAAAAAATAATAATAACACAAAGAAAGGATGACAAATAGGAGAAACTGAAGGATAAGCAATTGCAAGATATAAGAGATTCGGTTAATTGCATAATCAACTTATATATTATAAGCAATACTTTTTAGGAATCATTGGTTCGTTAAATCTACTAGAGGTCTAGAAAAGTTATAGGATCAACACTAGTCCAAGTCATTTACGATGAAGTTTCATGTGAAAGAAAAATTCTATTGCTTCAATCGTCGAAAAAGGAAAAGTTTTAAGAAATACTTGGATAAATTTAATCAGATTGCAATGCAAATGTCTACATTATTAATAAGGAAGACAAGGCTTTGGTGTTGTTAACTTCGCTATTGACCTTGTATGATCATATTGTATGACGATATCGTTCAAAAAAGACAAGTTTAATCTTAATGAGAACATTGCATTTTTGCTTATGAATGCATTTAAGTGAAAAAAGGAATAATGATATTTCAAGAGAGCTGAATGTCTTTGTGTCTACTAGACGAACATAGAAAAAAAGAATAGAAGTAGTAAGTAAAAGATAAAGATGGGCGGTTCAAGCTCAAGGATATTGAGTGCTATCATTACATTAAGAATTGTCACATGAAATAAAATTGTTTCAAATGGAAATAAGAGAAAGTGGGAGGTGCGAGCAACAAAAGATGAGAGATTATAACGATAATGATCAAGCCTCTATAGTACCTACAATGACTTTTTGGTTGTTAACCTGGCGGAGACGTTGAGTTTCACGACTTAAGAGATGAGTTAAGTGATGGATAGTGGACTCCTCATTCTATGGATATTAAGAATATCCTTTTTCACCTCCTATATGTTAGGAGATTGCAGGGGTGCTCAAGATGAAAAATGGTGGCTCATCAAGGGTTGTTAATATCGAGGACATTTGCTTGCGGACAAGGGAACAAAACTTGAGTAGCGAAGGGCATGATTTGTATTAGATGTTCGATTGAATTTGATTTCAACCGACAAGTTTGACGAGGAGAATTTTTGCATGACATTTGGTAAAGGTTAATGAAAATTTACCAAAAATTTCTCGATTGTGGAAAGAAAAAGCAAGTATTCAAGTCAATATTTGATAGAAGTTTCAGTTATCAAAAGCTACAATAAGCTAATTGGTAGGAGGCTTAGTCAAGATAGTAAAAGGAGGCCAAGGTGAAGTGCCAAGAAGAGTGAACCTACCGATGTAAAGATGCTGAATGAGAGTGATAATACTATAAGTATATCAATGCAGTGGAAGATGGTGATATTCATACTTGTAGAGGCTGATGTCGGGGTCTCCATGAAGGCTGATGTAGGGGCTCTTTTAGAGAAAAAGCTATCAAATGATAAGATATGACGGTCACCATATAAGTGAGGGTCCCCCACAAGATGATGAGGAGAAGTTTGTTATATTTTGAGCGAAGGAGTTTTGGTGTGCTTAAGGGGAACTCTTGCACCTTTTCTAGTGATTTTTCAAGATACTTTATCCCTGATGTGCACATAAGCAACTTATTGCTACTACTTACCCCTTATATGCACATGTGGGATGCACATGCATTGGAACTGGTATAAAGTATTTTGTGGTGATTTTAGAGCAAGAATTTGAGAGCATTTATCACAAAGGAGCACTATAAAAAGAAAGAGAATGGAGTAAAGAGATAATAACAATATTTTCAGCATCCGATTAAGATTCAATTCAAGTTTCATCATTTATCAAGTTCGGATATATTATTCTAACTTTAGCTATAAGATATATTATCAATTGATTATTCATTTTTTCATTATATTTTTTTCTCTTATGTGTTGTTAGATATATTAAAGGTTACATTTAATTGGTTATTCATGCAAATTATTATGAAGGATTTTCGGATAGGATTGTTTGTAATAATACATTTTATAGTGAATTTGTTTATAGTGAATTTACTCAAATTTTATCCCATGATTTTTTCTTGATTGAAAAGAATATTTCATTTTAAATATGATTATAAAACTTATATACTTGAAGAATACTATAGTTCCTTGTACTCATATTGGAGATTAGTAGTTAATAATAGAAAAGGGATATTAGTTATTTCACTACATGGGTGGTGTGTGTGTTTTAAATCCTTGCATGCCCATAATCCATGGATGAGAATAGTAGTGTTTGCTCCCTTCTGTAGGGTATAATTTAACACACTAACCTTCCGTTTTGGTGCTGCTAGGATATCATTAGACATTGGTTTAAATATGCAAGTGTTCATTTGATAGTTTATGTATTATTTCTCACGCCCTCTTTAACAGTTTTAGGGTTGAGTCGCCTCTTAAGTCGGTTAACTTGGACAAAGTATTGATTACATCAGTGAGGCACTTTTTGCATTAACTCTTTGTTTCATTCAATTTATGACATTAGAATTCAATTTGATATTAGATTGTTCTTCTTTGTATTGTGATTTTGCTTTGTTGCACTTTGAGTTGCTTTATTTTTAAGACTATCTTTTTGTTATATGTCCTTGGATAATGAGTTAAGTTCTATATGATGTTAATGGCCCGCAAGCATTTTGTTACGTTTTAAGATATTCACGTGTGGGTACCATAATAAACGGATATGACATCTAAAGGATACATGATGTTCATGCATGGAACATTCAAGTGAAAATATCAAACAAGGGTCACATGAAAATTGTATGAAGGTCGGCCAATGATCGATTGAAGATCATTTGAAAAAGATGCTAAAGGGTTGAGTGATGTTCCTACAAAGGTTAACCAATTATCGGTTCAGGGTCAGCTAAGCGGTAATAATTATTAGAGGTCACATGAGAATCGAGCAAAGGTCGGTAGAGGATTAATCAATTGTCGTTCAAGCAATGAAAGACACTAGAGTTTCACTTAATGTTCGTATGATGTCGGTTGAGAGTTGGTCAAGCGACGGAGCTTGCAAGAAGTTTGTGCAAATTTTGCATAAGATTTGTTCAAGAAGCTGTAGAATAAAAGGCATTTCTAGTAAATATGTGGTATGTGTGTCTGGTATGCACATATAAGATGGTTGTGTGCTTTTGGGATAGAATGGGCACACCTAATATACGTTGAAGGGATTTTTGTTTCCTAATTCCAATGGAACTAGCACTTGAAGTTCATGTGTAAGGATTGTCTACAGGGGGATCATACCTATTGTCACGTATAAAATTGTGTCTGATACAATTTTAGAGTTAGTGGAAACTATGTGAGTAACACAACAACTTTGAAAGTGATTCTGATACAAGGAGCATCATACAACAGAGATAATGGAGAAAAGAGAAAATTAAAAAAGGATCATGTTTGGTTAAGATCCAACTCGGGTTTTGTTCTTCGTTTAAATTGGATATGTTATTCTAATATATTTTTAAGACGATTATTGTTTGATTACTCATGTTCTCATCATGTTTTTTTTTTCTGTTGTGGGTTGTTTGGTGTGTTGGAGAATAAATTTAACAATTTCTCACTCGAGTTATAGTGAAGAGCTCTCAAAGCGGATTACTTTATAACTGACACTATTTTTATAATTGATATATTTAGAATTTGTCCTATAATTATTTTTTGATTTGAAATGGTTTTCCCAAGTCAAAAATTATTGTGCAATGTTGTTTTCCTTGTACTCAAGTATTTGGTGATTGACGTATGATGGAGGTTTTAGGTTTATTCCATTGTATTGTCTATACATATTTTGTAATATCCCAAATTTTTATTCGAATTAATTTAATATTAATTATAACTTTGGACAAATTGGGCGTGACAATTGATGCAATTGTATTATGAAAATTAGTTGGGTATAGGCTCATGGTAATATTTTGGATTCTGTGGAATATTTTATTATATCTGATTTGTGATTTTGGTTGGAATTATTATCTCTCTTACGTTGACAATTGAGCAAGTCGTATTATTTCCGTTTGGACAGTTAACTAATGAGGTCCTGTGTGAATTTCAATTTTGTTGAGCTGTATATTTTGGTTCGTCACACCCAAATTTTAGAACTTAGTATTATTTGTTTAAAATTATTTAGAATTTTATATTTTAGAAATTATAATTAATTATTTAAATTGACCTACTTGGTCCGGATTCGTGACAGAAGTGGTATCAGAGAAAAGTCATAAGGAGAGATACTTTAGATTATTTTGGATAAATAATTGGCTGAATATTGGGGTATAATAAGTATTACCTTTGGTTGATAATAGAAAATTTGAGTTGTAGAGATTTGGGTTTGAATCAGAATGTCGAGTCATATGGGTTTGAGTATCGATTGAAAGAATAATCATCTGATAATGATGAGTCGCACAAGTGATATAATGTATGGTTTGATATAGCAATTGAATTAGAATTTTGTTTGATTTCTACAAATATGTGGAGATTTTGTTAAATTTTGCAATTTTGGATGAGTAGTAGTCTGAAATTGGAGCTGGTCCGAAATCTCGCAAAGTATGAGATTTTGGTCGGCAGAGGAGTAGGTGAAAAAGTTCATCGACTCGAAATCTTACGGGCTAGAAGGAGATTTTTGGCCCACAAAAAGGTTAGCGGTGAAAGTAGAGATGAATGAAGATTCTTCAAGATTCGATGCCGCTAATAAAGATGAAGATGTTAAAGTCAAATCAACTCGTTTCTCCTTACTAGAAGACAGGATAATGAAGTGCAAGTCGAATTTCATTGGGAACGATAATACTGATCGTGTAGAAATCTGAAGTTATAGTTGGAGCAAGAGAAAGACTGAAGATTGTCCATTCTCACTCGTCGCTATGATCGGCTGGATAGTCGTCCCTATAAATCTTTCATCACTGAAGAATCGAAGGACAAAGAGTTCGTGGTTTGATCTCCTAAAGCAATGCTCAGGAAGTGCTTGAAGAATTTGAAAGATTTGTCAAAGCATGATAGTAGTTGATGACTTCAAGATTCAATCTGGAAGTAGTTGGTGTCATTCGGACGCTAAACTTATGACGAGGAGTTGGATCATACTTTGTTGATCTAGTAGGAGTAGTCTTGAGAAGTAATTCCCAAAAAAATCAGAGCATTGGAGTCAAAACTCAAAAGATAGATTTGTTTATCATTCAGATGACAAGCTAAAAGAAACTCAGGTGAAATAAAGTCTTTTTCCTGAAGTTTGAGTTTGCAAGATCAGCCTACAAGTTTAGCGGGAAGAAGTACGCGAGACGAGTTTGCTTCGTCCAAAATTGAGTCTGCTTCAAATTGCTGCCTGATATGCTATTTGTTAAGGGATAGTTTAAATTTCAGGCATTCAGATTTGAGATGTCCGGATATGAGTCAGATGATTCCAGTAAAGAATTTTACATATATATCTCATAAAATTAGAGTCAGATCCTTTGTCATGGAAGACAATTTTGGTAAGTCTATTCCATTCTGTGTTCAGGATATGAGTTTTCTGATCTCCAAGGAGGAATCAGTAAGAATGTTTCAGGGTTAATTTTAGTGTAGTGAGTCATCTGTTGTGAGATGAGTGTCGAGCTTATTTGGTACATATAGTTACATTTGGGAGTTATTCCTTGACCATTGAAAACATTTTGGCCATTGCGAATTTGAAGATGTTTTTTAGAGGATTCAACTATTAGCTCCTAGATTAAGAGATCAAATTTATTTTTGATATTGTGCTTGGATTGGCGCTTATTTCTAAGGCTTGGTATGGGGTAGTCTTGTCTGAGTTGAAGAAATTGAGACAACAATTACATAATCGGTTGATAAGGGTTTTGTTTGGCCAAGTGTCTTGGCATGGAGTGCTTCAATATTCTCTGGCGAATAAAATTGAATTGATAGATCTATGTTTAGATTATTTAGGAATTGGATATGTATCAATTCTCAAAGATTGATGATTTATTGACTCCATTTGAAGAAATTTGAGTTTTCTCTAAGATTGATTTATGTTTGAGGTACCCTTAATTGAGGATTTAGTCAGAGGATGTGCATAAGACAGCTTTCAGGTCAATATGTGGTCATTACAAATTTTGATGGTGCTTTTGGGCTGTCAAATATTTTAATGTCCTTTATGGATTTAGTCGATTGGACTTCTGATCGTGTTTAGATTAGTTATGATGGTTGTGTCAATGATTTTCTAATTTATTTGAAAAATATTGAGAAATATGAGATCCGATTGGAAAGTCTGCTGTATATTTTGAGAATGTGTCATTTTGGTTCATATGGTTCTTAATGTGACATTTGGATATTCGAAGAAGATAGAAGCAGTGACAGATTTGAAAAAAACCATCTAAGGTCACGGGAGTGTGGAGTTTTTTAGATCTAGTTGATTGTGATGGAAGATTTGTGAAAAGTTTCTCGAGGATTTTAGTGTCGTGGCGCCTTTGGAATAGAAATGATTAGTTTTCAAATAAAGTGATGCTGATGATGAAAGTTTTTGGTAATTGAAGAATAGATTATCATCGGTATTAGTTTGGTCGTTTCTTGATGGGTCAGAAAGTTTGGCAGTGTTCAGTAATGCTCCTAAGAAAGATTTTGACATGTATGGATTTAGTATAGCCAGACGCATTATTCAAAGAAAAGTCAAGGATGCGGCACAATTTGAAAGATTTTGTGTGAAGTGTTATGGCAAAGATGCCAGTGGGAAGACTAGGTCAGAAGAATTTTCTCTTTGCTGCTAGGATTGAATTCTGAACGAAATTCCTATTTACAGGAGAAGCTTTTGAGAAGATCAGAAATGAATCCCTTTTGGATGAGCTACATTAAAGTTGAAAGCGATTGAGCAGGCAATCTCGGGCATTCTGTACCAGTCCTCTCCCTTTGCATGTTTGAGAAGAGGCATGTTCGTAAGAATTCTCTTGTTTGAGTATCGCTGATTGGATGAAAGTTCAGAAGCAAATGAGGTTGTTAGCAGCTATATTGAGTTTGGATTTGTCCAAATTTGAAGGGAACATCGAAGAGTCTCCACCTTGCGGAATGGAGGGAGAATTTGATGATAAGTTGATCATGCGTCGAGGTAAGCGGGCAAAATATAAAGCGTGAGGTTGTGGCTTGTGTGGCAAAGTATATCCGTGCCTAAAGATGAAGTCGAGTAGAAGAAGAAGCCTCGAGATTTGTATTTCAGGTATGCCTCGGATGACTAGAAGATTGGTAGCAATTTGGACGATGATGGATGAGTTGATGGAGTCAGCTCTTTTCTTGACG
>JAOVVI020016122.1:0-10980 GCA_028571085.2 Nepenthes alata
ACGTCAGCATATCCACATGTAAAGAGCAAAGGAGCATGAGCCACTCCAACCACCTTTTGGTGAAGCAATGGAACTTCAAAAATGAGCAAAGAGGTCACTCCGTCCAAGAAGATCCATTCCGCCCAAGATGAGCATCAAGAACTCCGGCCTGCTAGGCGTACAAATCACTCCGTCCTTCCTATTAGAGAAGCAAGGGGACTCCGGAATGATCGCAAATGGATACTCCAAATTTTTGAACACGCGATAAAGTTGTTCCGGCTTTAGGATCTCCAGATTAGCACTCCAGCCAAATTGCACATAAATATTTTCTAAAAGTATATACTTTACTTACACTTTATACATTATTGGTAATATAATATTTAATTTATTAATTTATGTGAATACATAATATAAAATAGATTAACTGATAAAAATTATAGCATCTATTATCGTTTAAATAGTAATTAAACTCTCTCTCTCTTATATATATAAGATGGAGTTAAATATATACTATATGGGCAATACAACTTATAAATACTATTTAAGTTAGTATAATTAAATTTAGAGTTAAAAGCTTAATTTTTCGTTTTGCTATACTTGTTTGGCTTTAATTCATATTAATTTATGCCAGTGCTGATTGCAAATTCAGAGTTGACTTCAACTTGATATTGTCAAATTATAGAACTTAAAAAAAACAAAAAAAACAAAAAACCAAAACCCTTATTGTACAATTCACATAGCCAGACAATTTGAACTATTAGTGATAGATCACTCCAAATTATAAACGGGTTCGGGTCAAACTATTCATCAGATTTTGATTTTGTCTGGTAAATTTTGGATCCTGCACACTATAACTTAAAATAAAAGGTTAAATGACGCGAGATTTAGTCTTACCGAAAATACTCCGATACTCAAATTAATATAAAACCTTCTCATATTGAAAAAGTAAAATATTATGAATGCAAAAATGGATACTTGGAGTGTATTTAGAGATGTTGATGGGAGATGCACTTGTGGAGAGAGTGGCTTGGATTTAGGAGCTTGTAGAAGCGATCCCTTCCGGTACTCAGCCCGAAGAGGACTTAGTTGGAGAGAAAAAAGGAGCGAGCATTGGAAAGGTTGAGAGCGTAGAAAATTTCTATAAGCTTTAGTTTGCTAGAGCACGTTTAGTATGCAAGAGAAAGTATACCCGTAGAGTGAGTTTTTATGGCCTTTTATAGTCATGATCCTTCGCTACGTTCAGTACGTAGCATCTATTGATTTATGTTAATATATAATACGAAATATATTAATTGATAAATATTATAGCATCTATTACCATTCAAAAAGTAATTAAACTTGATGCGTATTAGGGGTCTTAATTCGTGACGGGTCTCGATCACGCTTTCTTTGTAAGTTGGATCTTCTCTCCATCTTTGAGAATTTAAGACTTACGCACCACAACTAAAATCAAGTATCAAAGTATAATTGGGGCATATTACCCCGAAAGGCACTCTGATGTTCAAGTTAATTCTCGTCCCAAAAATAAATAATAAATTTTAAAAGAAGAAAACAAGAGGAAATTTTTAGTCCAAGTAGAGGGATTTTCACTCGAGAAGTCTGAATCCATTTTTCTGGCTTAGCCTTCATCTTGGATGCTCTTGGCTTTTTATATGATGATTAGATAGTTTTTCGATTGTTCTCTTATTAGTTTCATCAGGACTCATGACATCATGAAGGACAAACTGGAACAGTTAACATCTCTGGTCATGGGATCGTGCAAAGTGCGCACGATCTAGCAGTTCACGGAATGGGTAGTTGTTGGGCTACGCTCGTGGGCCTTAGTGTTATTCCAACCCATTCCACATCATGGCCTGAGCGACCTTTTATTAGATAGACTCATTTGTAGTTGTACCCATAACTAACCCCCCATATCAGAGATTTTCAATTTTAAACCTCGGGAATGTTCATTGATGGTGTGTTCCTTTCCAATCTGCTCTCTATTGTTATCTTTGCCGAGTCACCTTGTAGTTGATTTTCTTGAAGTTAATTAATGACGGAATTGAGGTTGAGTGATCAAACTCTAGTTAAGTCTGAAATGAGAGGAAGACTCTGAAGTGACAAAACTTTTGGAGTGGACAAATTCTCCAAAGAGATAAAATCTCCAGAGCAAACGAAGTCTCCGGAGAGACATGGCCTCCAGAGTGGATGGAGTGAATTGAGTCTCCGGAGAGACATGGTCTCCAAAATGGATGGAGATCTCCTTAGTGAACAGAACTTCTGGAGTGAACAAAACCTCCGGTGAGACAAAGTTTCTGTAGTGAACAAATTCTTCGGAGAGATACGGTCTCCAAAGTGAATGAAAATTTTCAGAGTGACAATATTTCCAAAGTGGACAAAACCTTCGAAATAAATAAAGTCTTCAAAGAGACAAGGTCGCCGAAGTGAATAGAAATCTCCGGAGAGACAAGATCTCCGGATTGGACAAAACCTCCGGAGTGGATGAGATTGAAAGACAAAGTTTTTGAAGAGACTAAATCTTCGAAGTAGATGGAGATCTTCGGAGTGAACAAAGTCTCCGGAGAGACATGGTCTCCGAAATGGATGGAGATCTCCGGAGTGAACATAACTTTTGGACTAAACAAAATCTCCGGAGAGACAAAGTCTTCGTAGTGAACAAATTCTCCCGAGAGATATGGTCTCCGAAGTGAATGAAAATTTTCGATGTGGACAAAACCTCCGGAATGGATGAGATTGAAAGATAAAGTTTTCGGAGGGATAAAGTCTTCGGAGTGAATGGAAATCTCCAGAGTGGCAAGATCTCCGGAGGGACAAAGTCTCCAGAGAGACAAAGTGTCCGGAGTAGTTGGAGATCTCTGAAGTGAACATAATTTTCGGAGAGACAAAGTCTCCGGAGTGACAAAGCCGCCGTAGTGATAAAATCTCTGGAGAGATCAGATCTCCGGAGTTGATGAGACTGAAAGAAAAAGTTTCTAGAGTGAATGGAAAGCTTCGGAGTGACAAGATCTCCAGAGGAACAAAGTCTTCGGAGTAGATAGAGATCTTCAGAGTGGAGAGGACTTCTGAAAAGACAATGTCTCCGAAGAGACGAAGTCTCCGAAGAACAAGATCTCCATAGTGAATAAATTCTTCGGAGTGGATCCATTAGCAGCAAGTAACCGATTTGTTTTTCGAGGTTTACCTTGGGTGCTGTCCACCACATCAATAATGAGGACGATTTTCCAAGGATTTGCAATCATGTCATCCTTTTAAACCAAGCGTCCTTTCAATTTGAAAGTGGCGCCTTTTCAAGCACAAAAAATCTGTTATAAATCTGCACTATTTTGGGTCAGTTTTACCTTCGTCTTCAAACTTCAAATCCTAACTCACTCGAACCTTTTCACTTTTCTGCCCATTCCTCCTCTCTAATATCGCTCCCATGGCTGTTCACATCATTGATACTCGATCGATGCTCATTAGAGATGATGTCTAGAGGCTGTACTCCCAATTTGGCATTCCCAGGGATATTCCGTATGTGGTGCTTGGTGACGACGATAGAGCCTATGCTCCGCCTAATGACTTCATCACTATCTACGAGATCTACTTTAGAGGTGGCCTTCACATTCCTATCGCATATGAGCTGCTTCAAATGTTCAAGGACTTTGGAGTTTTCATTTCCAGAGTTCATGCGACCACTATTAGGTATCTTAGTAATCTTAGTAATCTTTGCATATTTTTTCGCCTTGGTGGGTTGGAACTTAACTCTACCGTCGTCAAGGTTATATTTAGATTTGTCCAAAGCGGTGATTGGATTTTGTTGTTTCCAAGGGAGATAAGCATTTTCGGACTGATCCACGAGTCCGTGAAAGATTAAAAGGATAGATTTTTTTTAAGTTATTTGTGGGCATTTCTGGTGGATGGGGAAGAGTCATTAACTCATTCGCCAATAAAGTTACTCCTCAAGAAAAGGAATCTGCAAGGCTGTTCGTTGAGGTTCTCCAGGAGAAGCCAGATTCTTTTAACAATAAAAATAAAGGCTGCCTTCTCTCAACGGACCTCCTAGTATTTACTGAGTGGGTGATCGACGCAAAAGAAACGGTGGATGTCGCCACGTCGCCATCAAAGATGTGTAAGAGGAAAACGGGTGCCACTAAAGCTAAGGTTGCTTCATCACGAAGGCAAGTTTCCTCTTCTCACTCTGTTGAGGCAAACCCTCCTGGCCTTGGGCCTAAAATTCCACAACTTAGGAGCCCAGCTTCAGATCCTCCTGCTCAAACGGGTCTGGAGTTAGAGTTTGAGACGGATTTTGGACTCGAATTCGTTACTGCTGAGGATCCTCCAATAACTTCTATGGAGCCCCCAAACATGCACAAGACCATAGGCCAGTCAGCTGATGTTGGGTAGTATGGGGAGTGTAACCCTCAAATTGAGACAGAAGATGTTCGGACTGAAGAGGTGTTATTGCCTGCTTCTTCGCACACGCAAGCAGGGTCATCTGCTTGTCTGACTGCTGCAAAGGAAGTTACTGGAGTGGCTGGTGTAGTGGATACTTCTCATCGGGAGTCTCCGACGTTTAATCCAACACCTTCCTCATTCCAACCAGAGGTTGGTGATCATCATCCTACGTGGCCATTCACTACGGGTTCAACGACTTCAACGCCTCGCCCTAGCCCTGCTAGAAGATGGCCAAATCCAACTCCAGCAACTAGGTCGAGAGTTCCTTTGACTAAGGCAGCACTCGGAGTATCATTTTTCACTGTAAGTGCTTAGTTAATTCCTTCCACTGAATTGTATAAACATTGATACCATGGACTTACTTATTTTATGCACCCACAGGATGACAAAATGATCAACCATCTGAATATTGGCCTCCATCAAAGGAAGCTATGCATTTGTCAGTTACAAGATAAAATTAACCATTTGCGACAAACCCGAGTGTATCCCAACACTCTGCAACAATACTAAAATCAAATTTCTAATCTTCAAGTTGAGTTGCAGGGTGCCAAGGATGCTCTTGAGTAGGCCAACCAAAAAAATGAAGAGTTCTGGAGTGAAAATGCACGCTTGCATTCTGAGCTGAGGACTTGTATTAAGTCAGAGGAGTTGGGACATGTGCTGAATGTCTAATTTTTAAACGATGTCCAACTATGCATGCAGATCATGCTGTTGATTAACTCTTAATTTTTGGTTAACTTTTTTGATGAAAGAAATAGAGGTGCTTGTTGTTCATCTGACTTGTGGGATCCTTCTGACCCCAGAGAACCAAGTTCTCGCCACCCTGGGAGCTCCTTAGGATAGTTTATCTTTCTGGTCGTCTGATTTTGATGTTGTAAAGAATGTTGTATGGCTAATTAATATATCAATTTTTTGGTTGTCTATTTTATTCTGTAAATAATTATTTGCCGGCCAAGTACTTTGCCTTTATACTTTATTAGTGTTGGACTTTGGCAAAATCAAGATTGTAGACAATTTTGATATTAGTTCGCAGGTCATGGTTGATTGAAGGTGCTCATCCCTGAAGAAGGGAATCGAAGCACGTATGCTAAACAGCTCCCTAAGGTTTAATTGTTTGACTATGTTTGGTCTGTTGGAACGAATGCATAACTAAAATTTTTGATCGCTAGTGGACCACTTGATAACTGGATTGAGATTCTTTTGACCGCCTTGGGTCATGGAATAGGTTAGATGGAAAACTTACCTGACTTAGGGGCAATTTAGGCTGGCTAATTCGATGCATTGCTACATGAGCACACACACAAATTTAAATGAAAAATGGTTAAAAGAAATAAATAAATAAAATGGTAAATGATTTCATTAATATGTAACATAAAACAAACACATAAAAATGCATACACCACCTACCTGGACCTTGAATAAAACTATTGGTAAAATTTCTATAAATGAACAGCATTCCATATTCTCGGTATTAATTTACTATTCTGGCTGCATAATTTTTATGTTCTATGCCGGAGGATGGCTGACACAATGAAGGGTCTTTTCCAATTCGGCGAGAGTTTATTTCTATTGACAATCTTTCCCGTGGCCTCTATGTTGTGTAGGAGTAAATCTCCGACATCAAACTTTCGAGCATTCACCCTTTTATTATAATATCGTGCAACTCTTTGTTGATACGCAACCGTTCGCACCTTGGCCGTTTTTCAAACTTCATGGAGCAGGTTAAGATATTGTGTGAGCCTTTGGGTATTGCTAAGAGGATCAAAATTCTCAACTCTGAGACTGGATAGCCCAATCTCCATTGGGAATACCGCCTCCGTCGCAAAGCATAGACTAAAGGGAGTTTTTCGAGTTGGCTTATTGGGTGTAGTACGATAAGACCATAGTATTAAAGGCAGCTCATCTGCCGATGAACCCCCAACATCCTCCATCTTTATCTTCAACACATACAACAGAGTTCTGTTAGTTATATTCACCTATCCATTAGCCTGTGGGTAAACCACTGAAGCATGGACCAACCTGACACATATGGTTGTGCAGTATCTAGTGAAACGCTTTCCCATAAACTAAATCCCATTGTCGGATATTATAACCACTGGGATCCTAAACCGAAAAACAATGCCTTATCGTACAAACTCCATGACATTATGCTCTGTAATTTTTGCCAAGAGAGTAGCCTCCACCCACTTGGTGAAATAATCAATGCCAACGACAATAAATTTTCTTTAACCACAGGCGATTGAAAACGGGACAAGGATATCAAGCCCCCACTGTGCAAAAGGCCATAGTGTATACAAGTTTCTCAACTCAGTTGACGGTTGATGAAGTATATTCCCGTACAGTTGACGGTTGATGAAGTATATTCCCGTACAGTTGACAGTTTTTACACCTTTTGACGAAATCTATTGCATCCTTCTTCATTGTAGGCCAGTAATAATCTTGTCTTATAATTTTAAAAGTTAAATTTTTACCTCCTATGTGAGATCCGTATATACTAAGATGGACCTCACTAAAGACATAATCTGCCTCTTCTGGGGTAAGACATTTGAGATATGGGGTTGAGTATGCCTGGTGGTACATTTTTTTGTCCATGATAGCATACCAACCTACTATCTTTTTTACATGTTTAACATCGTTTGGGCTCTCTGATAATACTCCGTCAGTCAAGTATCTCCAATATAGCAACATTCAGTTTTCCTGATCGATGACCTGTAGAACTTCTTACTCAAGCTCCACAATACTTGGAGTTTGCAGAACTTCCCGTAGACATCTAGAATATTGCTCAGGGTTTTCAATGGCAACATCCTTTGTGAGTTGGTCTGCCTTTTTATTATCCGCTCGAGAGATATGAACTATCTCCATTTTTGTCAAAACTTTGCACCATATTTTGTACCTTTGCGAGGTAGTTCTTAAGCAATGATTTAGCTACGCCAAAACTTCCCTAAACTTGATTCACGATCAGTTTGAAGTCACTGTACACAATCACGTACTTCGCTGAACACTCTCTTGCCAGCTTAAATCCGATTGCAAGGCCTCATACTTAAAGATGTTGTTAGTCACCGAGAATCCAAGCCTCAAAGAATAACGAATTTCTTTTCCATCAAGAGTCCTCATAACCACTCCAGTCCCACTTTCGGACTGCATTGATGACCAATAAACGTGCAAAGTTTAACTAGGCAGGTCGTTTGCCTAGTAGATATTTTCATTACCAATAGAAGTGCCCAGATTTGGGATCGGGGTTTCAACAATGAAATCTTCTGAGGCCTAACCCTTGATCGTCGACATTGGTCTAAACTCATTGTGAAACTCACCCAATTCTATAGCTTACTTTACTAATCTTTCAGACATATCAAGCCTTTGTAGCACGACTTTTAAAGGTTGGTTGGTGAGGATGACTATCCTATGAGGTTGGAAATACGACCATAATTTTTGGGCTGAATGAACGAGTGCTAAGGCTATTTTCTCTGCATGTTAGTAACAAGTTTCAGTATCTACTAACATTTTATTGACATAGTACACTGACCTTTACACATCTGATTGTTCTCAAATTAACACTGAACTTAACGCCGTCTCCGACACAGACAAGTATAGATATAAATCTTTACTCTACTTTGGTGAAGTCAATAGAGAAGGATTAGACAAATAGTCCGTCAATTCTTGAAAAGCGGCCTAGCAGTCCGCCGTCCAGATGAAGCCATTTGTTTTTGTTTCCCTTAAAGCGTTTAAGAAGGGAAGGTATTTTTCGGCCGATTTGACCAACAATTGGGACAAAGTTGCAAGCCTTCCAGTTAGTCTCTGGACGTCCTTTACTGTCCCAGGTGGTGCCATATCCATTATTGCCTTTATTTTTTCCTAATTGGCTTCAATCCCGCACTGTGAGACTCTAAAGCCCAAGAACTTTTCGGAGTTTAGTTTGAAAATATATTTAGTTGGATTCAACTTCATCTGATGTTTTCGAAGTACCCCAAAGGCTTCATTCAAATCTTAGATATGGTCATACGTTGTCTTGCTCTTTACAAGCATATCATCCACGTAGATATCCATATTTTGACCGATTTGAGTTTCAAATTTTTTGTTTACAAGCCGCTGGTAAGTGGCTCCCATATTTTTGAGATCAAAAGGCATAATCTTATAACAATATGTACATTAGTCTGTCATGAAGGAAGTAGGCTCCTCATCTTCCTGACTCATCCTAATTTTATTGTATCCGAAATAAGTATCTATGAAACTTGGCATTCGTATCCCATCGTGGAATGCACCAATGTATCTATCCTGGGTAGTGGGTGACTGTCTTTGGGACAAGCCTTATTCAAACTAGTGAAATCCACATGCATTCTCCATTTTTTATTGCTTTTTTACGAGCACCACGTTGGAGAGCTAGTCAGTATACTGGACTTCTCTAATAAATTCAGCATCAATCAACTTTTTCACTTCCTCTAGGATTGCGATAAGTTTTTTTACGGAGTAATTTCTCTTTTTTTGCCTAACCGGCTTGTGATTTGGATCAAATCCAAGCTTGTGAACCATCAAATCTACCAAGATTCCTGGCATGTCAACGGGTGACCACGTGAACACATCGTATTCTATTTGAGAAAGGAGATAAGTTGATCTCACAGCTATCCTGAAAGAAAACCTCCAACTTGCACATATTTCTTTTGATCGTTTGGGTCGAGAGGAATATGCTCCATTGTTTTGCCAGATTGGACTTGTAGTAACGTCACTTCATCTCGATAATCCAAATCTTTAACTGGTTGTTCTAGAACTGCTTGAGTAAGTTGTGATAAGTAGCATGTTCGACCAGTGATCTGGTCATTCAAGACTTCACCAACACCTGAAGATGTTGGAAACTTCATCTTCAGGTGTAAGATTAACGTTATTACCCCGAAGGCCACTAAATAAGGTCAACCTAGGATGGCGTTGTAAACTGAAGGCAGATCCACAACTAAAAAGGCGAGTACGTGGGTTGCTGTTCTAGGATACGTCCCCAACATAACTTCCAGTTGTATGGTTCCTTTGATAAACACTGGTTCGTTGTCCAATCCATAAAGGGGTCCATTCATAGGTTTAAGTTGAGTTTTCTTTAAACCTAATTTAAAAAAGACATCCAAGTTAAACAAATTACTATTGCTTTCATTATCGATAAAGATCCGTTTTAGTTGGAAATCAACTGCACCATTTGAAACGAGTGCGGTCACTATAAGGGGGTCCATATGAAGTACTTGTACATGAGACATATCATTTTTATCAAAACAGATTACATTATTCTGAACCGCCACCGTTGACCTCTTGTTTGCTACGGTAACTTCTATCCAGTCTGAAAAATACTTTTTCTACGGTATGATTGATATCATATTAACCACTCCTACTGCAACTTTGTTCCTCTAGCACTGCTGTTGGTCCTGTTCTTCTTCTCCTTCTCCTCTGGTGGTCTGTCCTGTTCTTTAGGTGCCCTTTTTTAATTAGTTCATTAATTTTTCTTTGCAAGGTCTTACATTCCTCAATACTGTATCCGGAAGATCGATGATAATTGTAATATTTTGGTTGATTACCTTCCTTTGGGTTCTTAACTGGCTTAGGCCATTTAAGAAACTTCTCTCCTCATATCTCCATAAGAATGTTGGCTCTAGAGTCGTTCAATTGCGTTAGGTTTAAGGGTTTAAATTTCTTTTGAGCCCTCGACTCAAACCTAGATTGCTTCTTTGGATTTCGTGAGTCAACATGGTCTCCATACCTTTTCCTTCCATCTGGTCCATGCTGCGAGCGATCTTTGCATCTTGGCTTCTTTGCCTCGATCGCTTCCTCTACAGCTATATCGGCGCGAGTTATATCATTGGCCTCAGAAAAGATTCTAGGATCCTTATGAGCCAGATATTTTAAAAACTCGCTAGATTCTAAAGTATTTATAAAGGTATTCAATTTAACCTCATCAATAAGTCAGGGAATCTACTGGGCTTCTATTGTGCATCTTTTCAAAAAACTTTTCAAACTTTCTCTTGACCCTTACTGGATATGAGCCAAGTGCCAAGGTTAATTTTCAATCCTCCTACCGGAGGCAAACTGTGACAAAAAGTAATCGGTCAATTTCTCAAGTGACCGGATCAAATTTGGTGGTAAATGATGAAACCAAATTCAAGCATCTTCCATTCGTGTCAGGAAAAAATACTGACACATACTCATTTTATCAAGACCTTGGAAACTCAAGTGCATGTGGAAGTGGTCCAAGTGATCTATAGGATCACCACTTCTATCGTAGATATCAAACGTTGGCATTTTAAATTTGTACGGGAGTAGGCAAGCTCTAATCTCCATTGTAAAAGAGATCTTCTCAAATCTACATAGTGCTTTTCTGCACTATCGTCGAACACGCGTTGTTAAACTTTCTCCAATTTGTCCTCCCTATGAAGGGCAGCAGTTGCTACTGATCGTTTCTCATTGAGGTGGTCCCTTAACTCCGGATGGTTTGGTCAGTTAGAGTAGTTACTCTCCTCTGCAGGCTACATGTTGCGAGAGGCCCCATCATGATCCTAAGGCCTTCGGTCATTTCTCGAATAATGAGGATTTCACCGT
>JAOVVI020016124.1:0-10978 GCA_028571085.2 Nepenthes alata
TTAATTTTGCCACGTCCAATTTGCCCAAAATTATAATTAATATTAAATTAATCCGAATAAAAATCCGGGATATTACAGTTATTTCCTCATATACTCTCTCTTAGTTTCATGTTTCATGTATGGTGTGCTCGGGGAATGCCCTAGAGGCTTTATTCTATCTCTAAGTCGGCAAAACATTTGGAGGTAAAATAGAGACTTGTATATTTTTTTAATTTAATCAAACGTTAATTACTTTCCAAAAAAAAAGGTAAGGGTATAAGTGCATCCATCCATCTACCGGTATTGTGTTTTTGCCTGGTATGACGTTTTTACCAGGATGGATTATCGTTCGATATTAAGCTTATGCCGATATGGTGCAACTAGCCGGTATGGAGTTATCTTCAGGAAAAAAATAAACAAAATAAAATAAAATGCATTCTGGATGGAATGCTTTTTTTTTCTGGATTGTCGGTGCCTTTTTGCCGGTATGGAGGATTTTGGCCGGTCTTGTGCTTTTTTCCAGGTATGATGTTTGCACCGGTTTGGGTTTTTCGTCGGTATTAAGTGTATGCCGGTATGGTGCAACTAGCCGGTATGGAATCCTCTTCTGATAATAAAAAAATTGCATTCCGGATGGAATACTTTTTCTGTCTTTTTTTTTGGAAGTAAATAATTGCATTAAAATTAAAAGAAATTTATAAAATTTTGTACTAACTCCAAGTATTTTGCCAACTTAAAATTAGAGCAAAGATGAAGGGGAGTACCCCAAAACACATTGAAAAAGTCCATATCTAAGACCACGATCCTTGACATGATAATTTAAAAAAAATACAACTGAAAATATATCCGATCAACATCATGCCAAACCGGCAAGAAGGCAATCGAGCCAGATCAGCATGCCAAACTTGCAACAACACCAAATCAAGTAACAATTGATATCATACAGGGCGAGGAAGCCACATCAGCAGTTTGAACCTCAATTCCAACTCGGCAATTAAAATCGGCAATTAACCCTCTATTCCAAATCGGCAATTGAAATCGGCAGTCGAAATCGGCAATTTACACGAAAGCCCAACTCGGTAATTGAAATCGGCAATTTACCCTCAATTCCAAATCGGCATTTTAAACGCAAGTCAAAATCGGCTTTTACCCTCAATTCCAAATCGGCATTTGCAATTGGTGCATTCTAGCCACATCACAGGGATATGCCATGTCAGCCAAGCCAATCCGGCCTCAAAGCCAAACCGGCCTCAAAGCCAAACCGGCCTCAGAACCGCAATTCCAAATCGGCACTTGAGGTGCAAATCGAAATTGGCAATTTACACGTAAGTCCAAATCGGCAATTGAAGCGCAGGTCCAAATCGCACCCTCAAGTCGACATCGGCGATTGTCATGCCAAGTCAGTAAAACCAAATCGGCCTCAGTTGAAGTCAGCATTTGGACGGTCTTGGGCATTTTGCTCGATATGATGTTTTTACCGATTTTGCCTATTTGTTGGTATTGAATTTATGCTAGTATGGTGTATCTAGCCGGTATGGAGTATTATTTAGGAAAAAAAAGCATTCCGGCAGGGTATACGTTATTCCTGCTTGGAGTGCCGGTATGCCATATAATACCTGAAAAAATTGTAAAAAAAAAATTTATCGTGATCCTCTTTTTCGGCATTTTCCTTAAATAGATTACGGGGACAGTTGTTCGAGGGAATTTTGGAGTGCTGTGAAAGACCGTGGTTATTGCATTTGCACTCGTCCGAGATTGATGATTGACTGCAACGAGCTGCTTCTGAACGTGGTATCACTGTCGTCCGAGATTTTCACTTGGCAGAGGTAGCAAATATATCTGAGGAAGATTCAATGTAGACTGAGAGGAGCTTGATGTTCGTACATTTTTATATGATGCCCGGCATCCCTGTGCGTGTTGTCATGTCCCATGTACTTTTCTTTGGATTCTTTGCATGTTAGTATATGTCCTTTACTGGTGAAAGTCCTTATTTTCTTCCACATATGTTTCATTTAAAATTTTGGTGCATCGCTGTATGCGTAACTCGGTATGTTTTATTTATGTTACATGGCGATTATGGTGCTCGGGGGATGCCCTAGAGTTATATTCTTACTCCAAGTCGGAAACACTTGGAGATAGAACATAAGTTCCTATAAATTTTTTATTTTAATACAATTTTCTTATTTATCAAAAAAATGAAGAGAAGTGAGTAGAAAGCTCAACAAGGTACCCATAAGAAAAGTCATGCATAAAGATAATCTTATAGTAGAACCAGAAGAAATGTAATGAAAACATTTATGCATACAGAAAATTCAACACGTATGGAGTTAATTTCATGAGAACATAGAAACATGTGCCGGAGTCATTTTCTTGCAAAATGGTTTCCAAAGCATATTTCAATTCCAAAACCAATTTCCATCAAAAATCGGCTACATCTTAAGCCCGCAACTACTTGGCCATTAGAGAACGGCTACATTTAGGGTCTGCAGCTACTTGACGGTCAGATATGGCAATATTTTGGGCCTGCAGCTACTCGACCTTCAAAGAACGGTTACATTTACGGTCTGCAACTACTTGACCATTCAAAATGGCTACATTTTAGGCCTGTTGCTACTCGGCCACCCAAATCTATTTTTATTAATCATGAGCTTCCAAAAGTTTAAAGTTCTTATTAAAGCAATAGACTGAAGTTCAAATAGCCGAAGTTACTCAATAATTCAATTAACCAAAGTTCTTCACAGATGTAAATACTGGACTTCTTTAAAGATGCAATTAACTGGACTTCATGCAAATAAGCAAATAACTGGACTTCATGCGATAAGCAAATAATCGGACATCTTTTAAAAGAACATGCTTACGTTCATACATGTCTTCATCATGCAACAAATAAGCATTCGATATTTTCTGGCCAAAATCATACATGAACAGTAGAACAAACATAACTCATGTGCTAAACATGAAATTCTTTCATTAATATGAGAAGACAATCATCATTATTTTCATTACGTAGTTAAATAGTGAAAAAGAGCATTAAAACAATGTAATCCAAATAACTTTAGCAAAAACAAAGGGTACACTTGCCTTAGCCTTTTCTACTAATTCCTTACTCGATTTTTCCTTGAGTTCTCCTCCTCTCTCTCGTCTCTTACGTGCCCCATCCTCTTACATTTTCTAAACTCCCGTCTCTTACCACCACATCCAGTATTTATAGTCGGTGGAGTTGATAAGAGTAGGTGGGGCAGGTCACCTACTACTGATTTTTTTTCTTATTACATATTCTAGAGAATTTCATATCATTCAAGCGGGTGAAAGCAGTTCACCCACTCTGGTTGGACCACACCAGCCTTAAATCAATATTGGCTAATAGGCCAAATCCAGTGGACTCTCACAATTGGTCAATGATTCATTCATTATTCTACTTCGGCCGTGTTCTATCAATCTACTTCAGTTATCCTCTCCAAAAATCCTCTTCGAAAAATGTGACGACCCGAGTTCTAGAACATAATAATCGGGATGTAATTGACTTAATAATGATTAAGGATTAGGTATAAAATACAAGGAAATTGAGTTCGGAAGTAGATAGAGAAAGTTGGGTCCTATTAGGTATCAGTTTCCAAGATACGGTTAAAATGAGTCATGAGGTTTCAGATTTTCAAAATATGGTAATTGGGAGGTAATTAAGTTGAAATAGTTGAAGTGTGGTCAAGGGGTACGGGTGGAAGCGAGTCAAAAAGTCCAAAAATCTGAAATTGGTAAATAGGAAACCGAAGTAGTAAACCGAGAAACGTTAATTTGTACATAAGATTTCGGGCTTTAAATTATGATAATCATGTCCTATTAAGGTTATATAATCAAAATTAAGGTCCAAGGATGTGAATAATTGGGTTAGAAAGGTCAAAACGGGTACTAGATGGCAAAAAAATGAAGTAGGCTTGCTGCCGGCTCGATGCAGGCCTGACATGCGCCGGAGTTGCATTCAAATGCCAATGGAGCGTGAAAAATAAAGCCTCTTGCTCGCCGTGCACCCAGATAGCTCTCGAGCGGTGCTCAAGCGCCCGACTACCTATAAAAGGCCGTGCGTGTTTTTCTCGGGGCGTTTCTGGACGATTCCAGAGTGAAGGAAGAGGGAGGAGGGAAGAAGAAGAAAGAGAAGGAGATAGAGGCCGCAGAGTCCGAATTCGTTCAAGAGCTAGTTATAAAGATGGTAGTACGCATCAAGGTAAGTGTTATCATACTAATTACTCGTTCTCTTTCGATTGTTGCTCGTTTTATCAGGTATTTTTGTCTTGATATCCACCCTAAATGTGAAAATCATGAAACTCATGATTAATGATCAAGGAATATGTAGTTATTTGTCCAAATCGTTGTCCGATTCGTCTGGTTCGGTTTTGCCAAACCTTAACCCATGCGAGAATTAGGGCTTTCCATTTTCCCCACCGTACTTCATTAAATTGACCTCAAAATGTGAATCACCACATCCCAAATATGCATATATATCGACTGGACGTCTGATCTCACAAGAATCGACCCATTCGTGGAATCCGAAAGTTCTAAATGGAAGTTCAGGGCATCTAGTTCATGTATGCTTTCTCTTAGTTTCATAATTCATGTATGGTGTGCTCGGGGTATGTCCTAGTGGTTTTATTCTATCTTTGAGTAGGCAAAACACTTGGTGGGAGAATATAGTTTTGTACATTTTTTTAAATTTATTCAATCGTTAATTACTTACCAAAAATAAATAAATTTGCATGCCTTCAATTTAGTTGTTATGAAATTTATGTTTAAATGTTCATGCTAAATTGTAAAGCCCAAAAATAAGTCAGTATTCCCCAGCTGTAAAGAATTGTGCTTCGGAGGGCCTCCGAGGTGAAATGGCAATGTTGAGGTAAAAAACTTTGCTCTCCTCTATGTATTTAATGTCCAAGTGCATGAAATGTATTGTTAAGAGACTTAAGTCCCAAAAGAAAGATATGAATCGTACAAGTAAATGGTGGAAAATCCACAAAGTGCGATATGATGGATTTGATCTCTTTGATGGAGATATGTGATAGGAATGTGATCTCCCGATTGGACAATGTAAATGGAAAATGGTGGGTCCTCCCTCAAAACAATGATGAATCTTGAAAGCAGGACCATGAACTTATGTTCATTGGGTGGTTCCCTCTGGTTTTCCATGTACATCACGGTGGGAACCTAATAAATACTCCGGCCGCTCATTGGGGTGGGTGATGTTTGTGGTACACCTTAGTACACTATTGTGGAAGAACGAGGATTGCCCTGGTCCCCGAGAGATATGGGGTGAATTTGCTCGAGCGGTAAAATCCAGTAGCTCCCCCGCCCGCTGAGCGCTCGAGCGGTAAAATCTAGTGGCTCCCCCACCCGCTAAGCGCCTGTGCATGCATGAGCGTGGGGCGGCAGCGAGGCCGTGCTCGCCGCTTCCTCGCTCGACGCTGGAGCGCCCCGACGAGTATAAAACACGACCTGCTTCGCGTTTCTTCAACTTTTATCATTTCCAAAGGGTTTTTGGAAAGGAGGAGAGAGGAAAAGTGCAAGTTTAAGAGATAGAAAGGAGGAGATCGAGCCGTAGAGTTTGAATCCGCCCGGGAGCCAGTTATAAAAGTGATAGCATGCGTCGAGGTAAGTGTTCTCATACTCACTAACTTTCCTCTTTTTTTTTTTGTTTTTGGTAAGTAAGTTAATAGTATTAAAAGAAAATAAAATTTTACAACCTATGATTTAATTCCAAGCATTTTTCCGACTTGGAATAAAATCATAACTGCGAGGGCTGACCCAAAAAAAAAAAGACTAAGAAGAACAAGTCCTATAGCAGAGAACCCTTTAATGGAAGGGAATGAACACAATCCAAAACTGGCATCACTTGTTAGGAAGGCAGCCGTAACATCCTCTCCGAGCATTGCTTCAGCATGAAGAACCGGCGAGCAACGGCTGATAAAGCAAGTAGCTTGCCAACAGTTTTTCATAGCCTGAACATAGGCATGCACCGACAGCATGATCGCTTCACTAAGAGCAGCTTCAAACTGCAGACCGGCTAACCATGTAGGCTTCAAAGAAGGTGAAGAATCCAGTAGAGCCACCACGGATGTGTTTGTACCCATGGCCTCTCAAACTGAATCAGAGCACCCCGATCATGGCATATAACTCCGTAGACATTTTTCATCTCATCAGTTGCATCATCAACACCAAGCTGAATTTTGCTACAGCAGGATATAGCAAAAAGGGCGCTTTCAATCTGTCAGCATCTAAAATCAGCGCCACCGCAATGTCTCTCCAGGTTGAGCAGCCCTCTACTTCGTTTTCGAACCTTGGCAGTTGGAAGATATCCTAGCCCAGCTTTACAACCGCAGTAGCATCCCTCCGGAAACCAGCAGATGCGCCCCATGGAGATCACAAAACCTCTGCAAAGGAGCACGGCCTAACATGCATATCGGTAATAGCATGTATCTCGGTCCAAAGTAGAAAAAAGTGCCACAGCAACTCGGAAGCCATCTCGGCATCAAGTCAGAATATTACTTCCTTCAGCATTTCTGGCAGCAGGTGCATAGTTCAAACACAAGCCAACAGCAATGCTTCATCAGTACCTCACAGCCACAACTAAGCACAGGAGGAGGATAGTATCACAGCATGGGCCGTTTCATTACAATCCAAGAAACATGGAGTTTACCCGGACATGGCAAAACGGCCCAATATCCCACTCATTCCAACATATCAACCACATTACACAGAAACACCGGCTCCCCATCCCACTCACTAACTTTCCTCTTTCGATGTTTTTTAGTTATTGTCGGGTATTTTTGTCTCAATACCCACCTAAACAATGGAAAATATGATACCCGTAACTTGAGACCAAGGATTATATAATTTATTGTCCGATTTACTCTCCGATCCGACCGGTGGAGTACCGTCAAACCCTAACCAACGGGAAATTGGGGGTTTTCCATTTTCGTACCTTATTTCGTTAAATTGACCCCAAAATGTGAATCCTCACATCCCAAATGTATATCTATGTTGGCCGTGCGATCGTTCTCGCAAGTCTCGCCCCGTTTGCGGCGTCTGGGCCCTTTAAATGGGCGCTGACACTATTCTTAAAATCATCGAGAGCTACATCCGTCATTTTCTTTGGCATGGCGACTATGATGGGAAGGAAACTGCAAAGGTAGCATGGGCCGACATTTGCTACCCAAAGAGTGAAGGTGGTTTGGGGCTTAAAAACTTACAGGCCCAAAATAAAGCTTTGATATGCAAGCTGCTCTGCTCTGGCGAATTATTACAAAAGACCCTGATTCTGTCTGGGCTCATTGGGTTCATATGCACAGGATTAAAGACCATTGTATTTGGACCCTAAAAGTCCCATTATCAGCGACATGGTGTTGGCGGAAAATCATGAAGTTACGTCCCCACATGAGGGCTTAGACGCAATATTTAATTGGGGAAGGAGCTGATACATTCTTGCGAACTGATAATTGGCACCCATTGGGCCCTTCGAAGGATCGGAGCACAGACAGGACTCGTATGGTGTCTGGACTCCCTTGGGATGCAAAAGTTAAGGACATTATAAGAGGAGAAAGGTGGGTATGGCCGAATCCGTTTGATATGGAAATCTCTTTTTTGAAGGATAGCATGCCCCTTTACCTCCGGAGGTCTCAGAACAAGGATTCTATTCGTTGGACGGCAACTAATGAGGGGGTTTTTTCGAGTCGCTCTGCCTATTACCTCTTTTAACCTCCTAGGGCCAAAATGTCATGGGCCTCCCTAATTTGGAGCCCTCCTCACATACATGCCCATGCCTTCACTTTGTGGCTAGCTATCAGATATAGACTGAGTACTCTAGATCGTATCTGTGGCTACACTAACTTATCAAAAATTTGCACCCTCTGCAACGTAGGGGATGAAATCCATAATCACATTTTCTTCTCCTGCCTTTTCTCAGATTCACTTTGGTACCGAATTTGACGGCGGACGGGAATCCATTGGCCTTATCCAGATTGGTCTCAAAATATCCTTTTGGCAGCTCATAAATGGAAAGGAAGAAACCTGCAAGCCCAATCTAAACGTCTAACCGTTGCGGCTACGGCCTATTTCATATGGAAGGAGCGCAACAATCATATATTTTAAAACTCTCCTATCCAAGATACCACTCTATTGTATTCCCATATTTTCAATGTGGTCCGAAGAAAGCTAAATATTTCTTTAGACACCTCCAGTGGGGCGGTTCGACGCAGAGGAGTGGACAGTGCCTTTTTGAGGCGTTGGAACTTTTAAAAATAAAAAATAAAAATAAAAATAAAATAATAATAATAATAATAATAAATTGATATATATATATATATATATATATATGTTAAAATATATATACATATATATATCATTTTCTTATCTCTTGGTGCTTGGTCCTAGGATGGCAGATTCGTTGATTTTTATGTTGGGACTGGGGGCTGGTTGTAGGTTGTCTGTAGAGGTTAGTTGGTTTTGTTTTCCTCATGGGATTCAAGACTCACTTTCTTTTGGCTGGTTTATTAAAAAAAAAATTCTTTTCTCTGATTGCTTTATTCCTGGTTAAAGGTTGTTTAGAGCGATTATTTTTTCTTTTTAGCTAATTGGCTGCTGTGTCTCTAGGCTACCGGATTTGGGTTTACCATTCCAAGGGTACCCCCGGGGTTTCTTGTAGTTCACCATTATGGTTTGAAATCTTACTGTAAAAAAAAAGAAAAATTTTGCATGATCTGGTTTCTGCAGGAGGTGAAGGATGCTGGGGGTGCTCGGCTAGTTTATCTACCTTCTCTAGTCTGGTGGTATCATGATCGGTTCTGTGGCTTCGCGAAAGATCCGGCATGGTGTTCCGACTGGTTTGTCTTGGAAGACGTGCTAATTTGGTATTGTTATTGACTTCATCTTCGGCTTGGGAGGAGTATAGAAGCTAGGAGATCTGGTTCAGTTTGGGAGGGATTATCTACATCTCGCTGCTGTTTTGGGTTGGCTTATCTTATTTGGCTAGTTTGTTTTTCTGATATTGCGTGATCGGCTTCTGCGGCTTCGTGACAAGTCCGACATTGTGCTACGACTGGTAGCTAGCCATGTCAATGAGATGGGCTTGTATACAAGTTTGTGTGGGAGGAAGTGCTGATTTGGTTTTGTTGATGATTTTGTCTTCAACTTGGGAGGAGTATAGATGTTCTGGATATCTTGTTCATGTATGCGTACTCTATTTTCATGATTCATGTATGGTGTGCTCGGGGTATGCCCCAGCTGCTTTATGCTATCTCTGAGTTGGTAAAACACTTGGAGGTAGAATAGAGTTTTGTACATTTTTTAAATTTATGCAATTGTTGATTACTTACAAAAAAATTACATGTCGAGGAAGGAATGTGGGGCGCAATCATACCTGCACTAATGCACCGGATCCCATCAGAACTCCGAAGTTAAGCGTGCTTGGGCGAGAGTAGTACTAGGATGGGTGACCTCCTGGGAAGTCCTCGTGTTGCACCCATTTGTGGGTTTTGGTTTTGGTATCACTCTAAAGAGAGAAGCTCTTCCTTCTCTCTAGGGTTTCGTTTGTCGTTGGTTGGCTGAAGCCACCGTCCCTGCCGCTGATGGCATGCCCCGTCCTCCTCCTCCGTTGGCGTCTCCAACCATGTGAGTTCGGCTCTGTCCATAGGCCCTGTTTTTTCGTCTGTTGAGTCTACGGTTTTTTTATGCTTTAGCATCTGGAGACAGAGTAGACAAAGAAGAGCCTTCTGCGATGGTCCCCTCCGGTGCTTCTGTGTCGATGACAGCCGGGGTGGGCTTCTCGGGTCTGCCTACAGACTCTTCCCGGCCACCCACCTCTCGTGCGGCTGCAGTTTCTCCTCCGTTAGGGTTTTTGGCGGACCCTTATCCTCCCCTGCAAATGGCTGCTGTGCTTCCTTCCCTAGGTCTTGATGCGGAATTCTTAGAACGCTTATCTCCAGGGGTCGCTGCCATGGTCACTTTCAGGAGAATAACACCTTCGATATTCTGGGTGTTGAGGCTTTGCTTGTTGGTGCTGCCCCTAATTTTGGTATTGCTCCTGTTGACGTATTCCGAGCTTCTCCATCTTCTGTTTCTGGTGCCAAACCCACAGGTGAGCTTCCCCCCATCCCGAAAGCCTCCTGGGCTGCTGTAGTGTTGTCCCAAGATGGTTGTCCGAATCCTCCCCTCAAATTCTTCCCTTTCCAATCTCTTGAAAGGGATGTTGTCTCCATTTCCCACCCTGCTGAAGTTATTCAGCAGAGCCAGGCCTTATGGGATGAAACATTAGTGGGTTTCTTCCATGACTCTCCACCGCATTTTCAGTCATTGAATTCCATTGCGCGTAAAATCTGGGCTAGATTTGGTCTACGTCATGTAGCCGGTAACGACAAAGGCTTCTTTTTCTTTCGATTCGATTCTAAAGATCAATTGAATCTTTGTCTGGCTAAAGGTCCCTGGGTCTTTGGTAGGAAGCCTATCTTCCTGAAAAGATGGTCTCCCGGTATGGTGTTGTCTAAAGAATCTTTCCATTCGTTCCCTATTTAGGTTTCCTTGTTCAATGTCCCTCCTGAATATTAGACCCCGTTAGGCCTTAGTTAGATTGCTAGTGGGATTGGGATTCCTCTCCATCTGGATCCGACCACTGCAAGGATGGAACATCTGCACTTCGCCCGAGTTTGTGTTGAAGTGGGTTGGGGAGTTTCTCTACCTGCCAAAATCAAACTTAAATCTTGTGTTGATGGTTTGGACTCGTATGTTGAGGTGGAGGTTGCGTACAATTGGAAGCCGACGCATCGGGTGGCTGGCCGCAAGACCAATTCGGGTAAGTTTGAGCAGGTTGTTGCTACAAATAATATGGAGCCAGATGGGGCTTTAATTGGGGTTGTTCCTGTGACGACCCAGATTCTAAAATATAGAAACCTCGGTTATCGAGCCAATGTGATCAAGGGATCCATGAAAATTGAGGATTGTCCGGTCAAACGTTTGTGGACCG
>JAOVVI020016127.1:0-10978 GCA_028571085.2 Nepenthes alata
TTAAAAAATTAAAGTGTGGGAAGTTTAAAATAAAAATCAAATTTGAATTTGTTTACATGATGGGTTGGAAATAAATTTCTACAAATTTGAGAAGAATATTTATTTCTACAAATTTGAGAAGAATAAAAAAATTAAATATTAAAATTAGAGAAAATGAAAATATAAAGAATAATTTTGATATTTTTTTTAAATTAAAAAGGTCAATATTTGTCCACTTATTTTTAAATTTGCTTCTTGGTCTGTTCAATGTGCCAATGAATTAATGCCATGTGTAATCAGGTAGTTTTTTTTTAAAAAAAACGACCAGTGATTGAACAATTTGTCAAAAATTATACTAAAAAGAATTGGAAAATGTAAATCTAAATTTATTTAATTATATATGTTACGTATGGGTCCATATACCCTACAATTGAATCGGATGTAACAGATTTCATTTTCTCACCATTTGATATGAGTATAAGTTAGAGGAAGAGCCCATCTAAAAAGATCGGTCTAGCAGGAGGAAGAGCCCCTTAACTTATAAGCTTGAAGTTTGGTTGTTGAATGAGGGAGGAATGATGCGAGTCAAATATTGAAAAGCTTGAGGTAAAATCTCTAACTTATAAGTTAGAGGGCTCTCCCTCCTACTAGACCGATCTTTTGGAATGGACTCTCCCTCTATCTTATGCTCGCATTAAATGGTACTTTCATTGAGAGCAGTCCCAACCCAAAAATGACTACTTGCAGAGGGTTTTGACCGAAAATGGCTAACTACAGAGGGGCTGACCTGCTGCCGGTGCGTCGAGATTGAGTAAAGCGTCGCAGAGTGAAAGCCGTCGAGTGAAGTGTCGCAGAGTGCAGCCGCCAAGGTCGCGGTTGTTGAAAGAGGGAAGAATGATGCGAATTTTATATTAAAAAGTTTGAGGGAAAACCTTTAACTTATAAGTTAGGGGGCTCTTCCTCCTACTAGACCGGTTTTTTGGGACGATCTCTCCCTCTAACTTATGCTCGCATCAAATGGTAAGAAAATGTAATCCGTTGAATGTAATCCGATTCAACTGTAGGGTGTATGGACACGTACGGAACAATATAAATATATGAACTTTGAAATTAACTCATAATACTTAGAATTGGGTTAATATCTATAAACTGGGGTAACACCCAAACTCAAATTCAATCAAAAGTATTTATTGTTATTTAAAAAAAATATTATTCGTATATTCTTTATTCTATTAACTCAATAACACAATTTGTGAATAAATAACCAAATTTATAATATAAACTAAGCAAAATTTAGCTCTTAAATATTTTAAAAATACCTTTAACTATCAAATAAAAGCATAAACATTCTAAATCTTAGATTAATAAATCAAACAAAATCTCAACAATTATTAAAATATTGAACGACTCATTACTCTCAAATTAAAATTTATATTATATAAAATATAAATATTAAATTTGGATTTCTACTCATATATTATTATGTATATATTATATGCACTATATCTAGATCAAATTTAAATTGTGATATAATATACTTAAAATTTGACCTAAATCTAATACAAAGCTTTAAATTTTATCCAAATTTAAACCAAATTAATTCATATTAGATATCGAGACTCGCTTATTGTTGGGGTCACTCCCGAGTGGCATGTTCGCGGACTCCATTGAAGGAATGACGAGGATTCATTTGGGTCTTTTGGACGATGACTCTTTCATGCGTCTTTTGGACGATGACTCTTGCGATTGGTCATGTCCGACCACAGTGGATGAGGAGCCTAAGGTCATAGGCATCACTCTATTCTCGTAGGCCTGCTGTGGCCGTTTTTACAGGTAGGGCGATCACCTACTCTGATTGGACGTTGCTGAGGCGACAACTTTTCAGGTGTCAGGACTGTCATCTGACGCGTCAGGCCTGCGCCTGACATGACAATCCTGCGCCTGACATGACAGTCCTGCGGCATATTCTCGCCACCCTACGGACAGTAGGGTGGCTGGCAATCCTGGCTGGCAATCCAGGCTGGCACCTTGTGTATATATATACAGAGCTTGCGGCCCTTGCTCAAGTTAGCGGCAATATTCTGAAGGAGAGAGCCTTGAGAGAGCTGTGAGGGCAAGCTTGGTTGTAGAGTGAGAAACACTTGTAGAGAGAGGTAGTACACTTGAGATTCTTTTTCCCTTCGTTTGAGCTTGTTAGCTAACGATTGTAATAATCCTTTCATAGTGTATTTTCGGTGGTTTTTCCTTGATTAAAGAAGGGTACTTCCACGCCAAAATCTCTGTGTGTTTTCTCGATTTCTATTGTTGTTGTCTTGTCCGTCCGAGAGCTTCTCTCTGTGTTGCTGTCCGAGACCTTTGTCCGCTCGGTTATCGTGACTTCCGCGAGTTTTGCGCCAACAATGGAAACATAAAACGGGACTGAATTAAACAAGGTAAAGGGGAATTGTGGCATTTCACATGAGTTGCAAACTCAGTAGCTGAATGGGTCAAAAAAAGTAGTAGAAGTCTGAAATATGAACATTTGAATGATGCATGGAGAATGTCCTTTAGGCAAGCCCGCGTTTGGCTGTGAAGGCACTTGGTAAACTCTGGTCTGACCATCCAGGATTCATCAGTTTGTTTTGTTTGGGGTCACATTCTTGAGCGTTTATCATAGGAAAGCAGCTCATATCCATTCTGTTATAATATGTTTGAATTTGATTTAGGATATGCCGCAGTATATTATTTTTTTAAGGGTAGTTTAGTGTTTTCAATATTTGTAAATAATCCTAGGTATATATGTAAATAAACTCAATCTTGGTACGGGATTTTCTAACCTCTTTTATAATTTTTTACAATATCAGAGAAGGTTATTTCGTAATCCTTGTACAGCTGCCACCGCGTTGCAGCGGCAGACAACCAATTTCTTCTAATAATTGATGTGCCCCTTCATCCTTAGAAAATCCCAGAGTGATGGATAAATCTGGGCATTTGTTTATCTTGACTGATTTCTAAGCTTCACACATACCTTAGACTTGTCTTGATCAACGTCTGAGCTTTATTGGGACGCCTTCCTCTATGATTTCTATTCCTTAGTAATGAATGTATGGCCAACGTGTAGATATCTGAAGTTGGTTCTCCAGCTTATGGTTCCCTTCATTGTTCTTGGGAGCTTATGGTTCCCTTCATTGTTCTTGGGATCTTCGACATTTCAAGGTTCATGCTTTCTTCTGTTGTGGCACATCTTCGTGGTTCATGTGTTGTGGCATCAGAGGTGGAATTATTTTGATTGCGTTCCCATTAGTTTGTATCTTCTGACTATGTTCTTTTGAATTTCTTTGAAATTATTAGTATAATTTTTAATGGCTAATAAAGATGAATCACATCTATCTCAGTGGGGTAATAGACGAATGATTTGTTTTTTTAGTGGTAACACCGATCATACTTAGATATATAGGGTCGAGTGCATTGAAGTTTTCTCCTAATGCCAAGTTGACATACGTTGGGCTTTTCATTTCATTGCCTGCTACTCATTACTAGCATTAATATCGGTTAGACGTAAATAATGTTATTTAACATAATGATATTTAGAAGGAGGTTTATCTGGAGTTATCTCTAGGTTTGTTTCTTATGGGAGTTTTGATATGTTTGCCACAGTAAAGAAGTCTTTGCTTGGCCTGAAATAGTCCCTGCAAGTGTGGTTCGATAAATTCAGTGAAGTTTTGCTTGAGTTTGGGCTTTTTTGTTATGACTATGATTATTTTGTGTTCTATCATCAATCTACCGCCGAATGTATTTTTATCATTTTATATGAATGATATTATGAGTATTGGTAGTGATAGTATTGGCATTATGTATCCAAAATTGTTCATTCAGAATTAATGTCAAACCAAATATCTGGGATGCTTGTGTTAATTTCTAGGTATTGAGGCTTCTAGGTGTTAATGTGACATCTTTTTTTCATATAGTAAATTATGGATTTACTGCAAGATACTTGTCAGAGACTCAAAACCCTATGATATTCTCATAGATCCAGGAATAATTTACACTTTATTGAACTAAAAATATACTAATGCCTAATTTGTATACTCAATTTTTCACTATAACTCATCTAAATATTGCCTTATTCGCTAATCGGTATTTTTTTCTTTTCACATGGTTTTGTCATTTCTATCTCATGGGTGGCCTAATGTATAGCGACTTACGGTTGAAGTTGCCTAGAGTAATTGCCCACTTAGAAAGAAACTGAAGTGCTCAAATTCATTGGAAAGTAGAGGTAACTTGCGATAGTGAAGTTTGGTGGCACGGAGTTGATGGTGATTTTCTTGGAGGCAAGCTATGAAAAACTTATATTGCTTATGATGGTAGAAATCCAATGATTAGAAAAGATTAGTATGTGTGTGCGTGTATTGTTTGTATATATGTATGTGTGTACATGCAATGATGATATTGGATTTTCTCTTAGAACACTCATATTAGATTGTATTTGATGTGTCCCAATATTCGAATTGTTGTACGGATTGGAGAGCCACTCGATCTTTCACTACAGGTCGACCTGGAGCGGGACCGATCTCCGTCTCTGTTAATCTGGATCCTGCGCACCACAAATAATGAATAAGAGATCAGATGATTTGTGAAACGTACTCCCGAATTTATCATTTGATATTTATGTCAGAAATCTTTTTCAGGAAATAAAAAAATGAGAAAATGTAAGAGAATATAAAGATTCATGTATATGGGGATGTGAGAGGAGGGATGAGCTCCTGTAATGCACTCGATTGGAAGCAGCTTCAAAGTAATCGGAGGACAAGGGTCTGATGTGTTGCACTTGGTAAGTGGCTTACTAGGGTGTACTCGATAGGGAACGGCTTATAGAGAAAGACGAAAAGTTGTGTTAGGGAAATAGAGTTTGGTTCTTTCTCAACTCTTGTATCTCACTCAAGAGTTGCCTTAGTTAGAGATCGATCGATTTTCTTGCGAAGGAAAAGGATATTTGTAATACTTCGTGGAGAAGGTTTTGGCGCCAAGGCTTGTGATAGGTGTCCTGCCAGGATTTGCCGACTGTTGGGGTGTTGACGGAGCCACCGTAGTCAGATGTCACCTTGTGGAAGTGATGTGACCGCAGTTAGTTGTGGCTGATAGGGGCCATACTATTTCTTGCATGAATTGGTTGTGCTGTTGTTGGTCAGTAAGCATGGTAGTTCCCTATGGTTGACTGCTACAACTATTGGTTGGCATCTACTACATCGGCTTCTTCTACACTGCCAGACTGCTATCATTGTGGTGGAGGGTGGACTTGGGTCGTAATTGGCTGAGTCAGAGAGGTTATCTATTGATGTTGACCCGTTGTTCCACATTGGGCCTACTCGCAATAGATGAGCTGGCTAGATGGTCTCCTCTGCCTTACTTCTCATTGGGCTTTGCTGGCAAGTAGGCTGGCTGTAGGATTGGCTTGTATTGTGACTGGACTCATCACTAGCCCCCTTATGCCAAGGAGTTGGGCCTCTCCATTCTCCAGCATGTCAGATGATGGGATATTGCCTGTTGAGCCTGCTCATGTGTCTCTTCTCGAGATGTCTTAGTCACCAGTTCCCGAGAGCTATGCCCCTTTCCCAAGCTCTAACAACTTTTTATACAATGGCACAGGGATTCGATGCCCAATTTGGAAAGATTTTGTTCTGAACTGAAGCCTGGCAATGATTATTTGCTGGTTATTAGCTGACGCGTCCTTTCACTGGGAGCTTGCCAACCTTCTTCCTTGGCTATAAATGGAGTGGCTTCTTGCTCTTTGTCTCAAGGCTCATCCTCATACTAGCTAAATTATGTGAGAGTTTGAAGATTCTTGTGCCGCCACAGTCAGCATCTTAGTTGTAGGGTCCTCTCTACTTTTCACCTTCGGTCAGTGTTCGGACATCCTCTTCTAAAGGGATCTCCTAAGGACAAGCATTTCCTAGGATACTCTCGGATCTGAGGAAGTGGCCTTACCCTTGGCCTCTTCTCTGGTGGTCATCGCTAGAGGTTGTTGGAGGTGAAGCTTTTGGATGGGAAGCTTCTTTGATGTTGGTAGAGGTGTTTTATCTCTCATTGTTAGGGAATTACTTCGCATTCACCTCACGAGGCCCCTGATTTTCGGTCGGGACATGCCATGAGTAGGTAGACAAAGTCGACGTAGTGTTTCACCCGCTGCAACCCTCCCTGCAAGTGTCTTCCCTGAATCCATTTCCAGGCGTGCACCGTCAATTTTTTACTCCATGTACTTTGCATTGTTTCTTCTACTATATACTTGTACTGATGTAAGCTTTGTACCTTATAAAAACATTTAATGAATGGAACCACTGAGTATTCACCTTTTCTCGTGCATCTGGAATCTTGTCTCCTTATCTTCTTGCATGACTTAATGATTTGAGCATCTTTGTACCATTGTTTGTGACTTGTCGTCCGACAGACGGATTGCGCGGCCGGCGGCTCAGTTTTCCTATGACTTGCCTCTTGGTTGGCCATCCAGATCACTTGGTTGGGAGGCCAACTCGGTGGATCGGCGCTGAGCCCACTTAGGCCACTCACAGTCCAGTTTCTATCTTGAAAGATGGAGTGTCAGAGGGTTGCAGTCTTGTCCTTGTACGACACCTTTGTACGACGCCGTTTCTAGTGGGGATGACGCCTATTTAAGCGCTAGCCCCCAGGCTATTTCTTCATCTCTTTGAGGGTATTATTGCTTCAACTAGCTACACTTTTTTGCCAACTTGAGCAACTTTCAAATGGCTTCCCGTAGTGTCTCTGCCATCCGATCAACCATGACCAACTGGGATGTAGGGGTTTTGATCGGCAAAGGCTACTTTCATGGCTTCACCGTGTATGTGGCTCCTAGCACTGATGATGCGGCTTGCTTTCCTCCTCTTGGGTTCATGACCCTTTACAAGTAGCATCTACGAGCTGGCCTTCGAATCCCGATTCAGAGGCAGCTTTGTGAGATTTTAGTGTGCCTAAAGATCCCCATTGCCTACCTGCTCTCGGACGCAGTTTGGTATTTGGTTACCCTATTTACCTTCTTCCATGCCAAGGGGGTCACCCTAGACCCTTAGGCCCTAAAGGTACTCCTCCGGATCAGTCAGGAGGGTGACTTAGTTTCCTTTGTTCCTTGCGCTCGATTCCAGCTGAGTTGGGCTAGGCCAGGGTCACCAGAGGGCTGGAGGTCTCGCTTCTTCTTCTTGGAGGTCGACTTTTACTGGCAGGTTCCAAATTGGTCGGGCCAAGTCAATAGCTTCTACACCGCAAATCTCGCACCGTGTGAGGAGATGGGCCAGCCACTAACAGTGCTGGCTGAAGGGAACCTTAACGTCCTTCACATTATCAAGGACTGGGTTTTTGACGGGGACCTGGTAGGAGATCAGTAGAGGTTTCGTCGGAGGAAGGCAGCTCCTCTGACATGTGGACTTCCCCCAAGGAGCCGTCAGACAGGCCGGTCCTTGGGGCAAGTCACCAAAAGCTTTTGGACACCTAGACTCAGGCTTTGGGTCGGATAATTTCAGTTGAAGACGAGCTTTAGAGGACCCGACGGGAACTTGCTAACCTTTGGCGTGAGAATGCTCAACTCAGGGGCGACCCTTGGTCCTTCGTGTTGTTGGTGGATAGTCAGGAGCCTGCGCCAAGTCGTCAAAGACCTCGAGGTGGCTGTCCTGGCAGGCCATAGGCAGGACCTCTTCTTCTTATGTTTCTTCCCTTCTTCCTTTTTTATAAATTGTACTTCTGGGCCGGTAGATGCGCTTGGATGTAATGATGGGATTCTCATGGAACGCATCTGTTACCTTGAGTAATGTCGTGTGACGAGTGCTGTATCTCTAGGTCATTAGGCTTTTGGGGAGGCCGTACGCTGTCATAATTGCCGCTTCTGCTGATGGGGTGTATCCCTAGGAGCTTGCGGGTTTTTATTTTTTGCTAACAAGATGGTTTGATTGACTGGTATCATTGCTAGTGGTAGCGTCCGCGCGTGGAAAATCGAGGCGTCAAGCCATCTTAACTGTTGGTTGGAAGAAGCGCATCGTGACGCCTCATGGGGATAACACGCGTTGGTGCAATCATGAGGGCGGCTGTTCAACTTCCGATGTAGCGTCGTTTTTGGTTCAGGGCTTTAGCCTATTTAAATCGCGTACCTCTCACCATTTCCCACACTTTGTTTTCGTCTTCAAACCGTTGTGAGCCCCTTTTCATATGCTTCCTTCTCCTACTTTACTAGCCATGTTTTTGATAAGGTTAGAAAGATTAAATCAATTCTTATCGCCGATGACGTTTAGTCGCTACTCTCTCAGTTTGGGATTTTAACGAGCACGGGGTTTCCACTACTTGGCAAAGATGGTAGGGCTTATTCTCCGCGGAGGGCTTCATTACAATTTATGAGATCCGCTTGCGGGGAGGGCTTCACTTCCTAATACTGTCAAAATTGTACACAATTCTTACGGCTCTGATGGTGCTGGCGGCGAGGATCATACCCAACATTGTCCGGTACTTGGTGTCTTTTTACGTCTTCTCTCACTGTCAAGGCTGCAAGTTCATTGTCACATTGGTAAGAGTGATTTTTACCTTTTCTTAGAAAGTAGACTGGATCTTGCTATCTCCTCACCCCAGCTTTAAATTCAAAGGGTTGAACCCCGATTCAGTCAAGCGTTGAAAAGGCCGTTATTTTTACTTGACGGTTCCTTTTGGCTGGGCCGTTTCCAATGAATGAGGGAGAGTGTAGCTCGATCTCACTAGGTCCTTCGATGAGAATGAAAAGACATAGGAGAAGGCTCTGATGGACATCGTCCTGGCCAACGCCATCACTTTCCAGGAGAGGGGGCATTGGTTGACCGTAGAGGCCTTTGCTGCTGTAGCATGGGGCTAGCCCTTGAGGAGACGATCGCTGGTTAGAGGAAACCGTGGGAGTTTTCATTCGAGAGCCTTCAAACCGGTTGATAAAGTGGCTTTGCTCCTATTCCGATGACACTTCTTCAAATTCCATTTTTTTCTTTTGGGGAAGACGTTGTCGTGTTGGAGCAGATACAGCGATTCGGGAGGACTTCGAGGAGGATGGCCTCTACTCTTGCCTGCTAATCAAGCCAAGCATCTGGCTCTTGGGGAGCAAATGGTGTTGAGCCTGTAGCAGCTCTTGTGCCAAATTTGGGCTCTTGGGACATCAAAACTGGAGCCAAGTTGATCTTCGTGCTTGTGTTGGCGCAATAAGGGGTCCCAACCGATGTCAAACCTTTGCGTGGGGAGCCAGTGCTTAGCATTCTTGCCTGCACTGCCAAGGGGGCCTCCCAATCGATGGCCCTCCCGCTAAGGAAGTCGAGGTTGTCAAGGCACCTCTCTTTGACCCTTCAGAGCCTAGGGTCCAAGAGGCAACGACGACTGCAAATGCCATGGAGGAAGCGGTGGTACCACCCCCCGAATTCCTAGGGTCTGAAGGACGCAGGAATACTAGAGCCGAGAAGGCAGCGGGGCCACCTGAGTTTTCCCCAAGTAGTCTACATTTGGAGGAGCTTTCATTCGCTGAGGCACTCTTTTAGCATCTCTTTGCCTTTTCTCTACTTTTGTCTCAACCTGCCTAACATGCTTCCTACCAACAGGTACTGGAGAGGGCTCTCCAGCATTTGGCAGCCATTGGCAATTTGGCCCGGATGCATGTCAACGTGGGAGAGCACTGAACCATGGCCGAGTGGGCGAGGTTCGGTGAGGAGCGAATTGAGGTCCTCGAATGTGAACTGTGCAAGTATGGGGTGAAGATCACTTCACTTGAGGAGTCGTTCCACAAGTTTAAGGAGCGCTACTTCCTTCTTTGAGGGCCAGCTAAGGGCCTCCATTCTAGCAGAGGGGCTCGGCATGTTGTTGGAGGGTAAAATTGGGATGGTATCATCTCTGTCGCCAAGTGGTGCAGCTGGCGGCCCCGGACTATCCCATCTCCCTCCTTCATTCGGTGAATGCCAATGCCACTCAGGAGTCGGATTTGCTGGACCCTACCGAAGGGATGGCTGAACCTTCGTCCTCCCAACTAAGTAGGTTTCAGCCACCAAGCCACTTTTCTTCGGATCACTAGGCTCATCTCTTCTCATCTTTTTTCTTCTTTGCTTTTGTATTGTTTGGGCAAATAGCCCATCTTGTACATTTGGAACCTTTGTAATGAGATCAGCTAGATTGTTGTGACCTTTGTGGCTATTTTCTTGTGTTTCCGTGTGGAATTGCTTTCCTTTGTCTAGCTGGCTAAGCATTGTAGCTATTTGCTCGCTTGTGCTCGTTCCCTTGGGGAGGGAACATCGTAGCACCTTGATTCTGTGGGGGTGCTCTGTCCGGTGAGTAGGACATCGTCGCATGCCCAAGGGTGAGCCTCGCTTGGGCTAACTTGGTTTTGTGACTGCAACAGCTGGGCCCTAATGGAGTCATCGGCTGTCGCCTACACATTGCCATATCGGTGCTCAGTCTTGTCTAATGTCATCATAGCTCATACACGTTCGGTCCTAGTCCACCAACCATCGCCGATTGAGGTTGTTCTCTCTGTTAGAGGGAGGTTGTTGCATGCCTACTGTAAAAGCCCTATAAGGTTTTAGTGGTTGTTTGGTTAGGAGCTCCAAGATCCCCCAGGCATGGGCTTTTGGCCACGGAAGGGCCGATTGGTGTGGAACCAAGGTTTGTAGTTCGACCACTTAGTGGGCCGCTCGACTCAGGGCCTAGGTTTTTTGACTGTCAATGGGTCGTGAAATAGGCCAGGACAGAACCTACCTGACTTAGGGGCAGTCTAAGTTACTTGATTTTATGAGATAACAAATGTGCATGCATTCACATGAACAAGTACACATGAACAAATAACAATTTCATTAATAAAAAACATGTTACATTTACAAGCATTCGAAATTATGCATGTTAACCTTACCTGGGCTCGGCTGAAGCCTAATGGCAGTACTTCTTAAGGTGGGTGGCATTCCATGTCCTTCGGACCGGCTTTCCATCCTAGGTATGTAGCATGTATGTACCGTTTTGGAGGATTGTTGAG
>JAOVVI020016128.1:0-10977 GCA_028571085.2 Nepenthes alata
AGATTTGGGCAATGTATTGTGGGCAAATTTTAATGTGCAAGCGAATGAAGTTCTTTGATTTTAGGATAGGATTTGTGTACCTAATATCGAAGAGTTAAAGGAAAAAATTTTAAATCAGGCATATAGGTCTAAGTATTCATCTAGGAGCAAACGAGATAAATCAAGATATGATGAATATTTTCGGGTGGTGAAATATGAGATGGAAAATTGCAGTGTATGTGATCAACTATATTGTGTGTCAAAAAGTCAAGGCCAATCATAGGAAGCTTCTAGGATTATTACACCCTTTGTTGATTCCCAATTGGAAATGTAACTATATCACGATGGATTTTCTTTAGGACGGCAAGGAATTTGATGCTATTTGGGTGATTGTGGATAAACTAATGAAGTCAGCTACCTTTTTGTCGGTCAGGACGATGTTCTCAAGAGATTGCCTAGCACATCTGTGAATTAATGAGATTGTATGGTATTCTAACTTTAATAGTTTCTGATCATGATTCGATATTTGTGCCTAAGTATAATGTACCAATTTTTGAATATCTTCATGTAATCAAAAATATTAAGTTATAATAAAGTTATCATAATGGCCAAGGAAGTTGTTATTTTAAGGACAAGAAAATTAACCTGTCGAATTATAATGTCGATCTGCCAAAATTGTTGACCGAATTTGGCATCATTGACCGGATCAAAGTGTTGGCCGACCAGGATATATTGATCAGTAGGCTATGAGGAAGAATCCGGTTAACATAAGTTGACCGGCTGATATGCATAATAACCGCTTGTGAGCATTTCGCCTCTTGCCAAAATATCCGATCAATACATTGACCTGCTAATTGCACCATTTTATCTAGTATGGCAAAGTGGCCGATTTGCATAAAATGACCGGTATGGATTTGCATAAAATGACTGGATGGATGAATGATAAATTGACCGGTATAGATGAAATTATCGGTATGGAAAAATAACTGAAACGCCCAAGAAAACGTGTAAGGTCCTGGTCTCGAAATATGGTAATTAGGAGATAATCGAGTTATTAATGATCAAGAATTAGGTTTAGAAAATCTGAAAAATTAAGATCGAAAGCAAAATAGGTAGTTTAGACTCGGCGCATGAGCAGCGCCCGAGATGCCACCCGGGCGCATTTAACAGAACAAGGGCGGCCAAACGACACCCGATTGGCGCTCAAGCACTGGTCCTGAATTTTGCCCACCAACTTTATTTCGTGTTTATCAATATGAAAGGGGGGAGAGAGAAATTAGGGCACGACTGAACATGAAAGGAAGGAGAGGAAAGGAGGAGAAAAAGAAAGATGAGAGATTTTCAAGCACTTTTGGTCTGTTCAGAGTAAGAAAATCTGTAAATCAGGATGGGGTAAGTGTACCCGAAACTTTATTTTTCATTATTATTGCTTTTTAATATCTCCACTTCGATATTAATACTCTAAACCCTCTTTCTCTAATAATTGCTATGAATATTGCATATTTCTCATAATTTTATGGATAGATTTTATATTTATACATAAATATCATGATTTATAGCTTCAATTTCATCGTTTGGCGTGCATTTTGTGTTTGATTTGTGTCCGAAAGCTTCTCCCTAAACCCTAGCTCGATTATGGAGGTATGAATTCTTGTAGATTTTGAATTATGAGGAGGAAATGTTATTTGATGAATTATGTGAGCTATTTGGACAATTTTCCTCTGAAAAATTTGTAACATGTTACATCGTCCAAAATTATTGAGAGCTCCAAGCCTATACTAAGGCTTCGGCCCAGTGCTCTCCAGCATGCCAAGAGAATGACTCCGTCCATAGAGTGATGTGTCGACTGCCCTCCTTGGGGAATTAATTTTGGAGGACAATAATTAGGCCTAATTGAACCATCCCATCCTCAGGATGTAAATAAGGAGGAACTGATATTTATAAATTAAGAACCAAGAATAAGAGAACCATCCTATCCTCATGATGTAAATTTTGGAGGATAAGAACCTTTGAACCAATAACTAAGAACAAGATGGTTTGTAAATTTTGGAGGATAAGAACTTTTGAATCAAGAACTAAGAACAAGAGAACCATCCTATCCTTGGGATGCAAATTTTAGAGGATAAGAACCTTTGAATCAAGAACTAAGAATAAAATAACAATCTTGTCCTCGGGATGTAAATTTTGGAAATTAGAATAAGAGAACCATCCTATCCATAGGATGTAAATTTTGGAGGATAAGAACCTTCGAATCAAGAATCAAGAATTAAGTAAACATCCTATCCTTGGGATGTAAATAAGGAGAAACTCATGATCAATTTTTTTTTTGGCGAAGAACCTAGAACTTTTGAACACGATTCTGTTATGATTCTGCATTGTTTTCATGCTTTTGCCTCGTCCACCTACATGCATGATTTCCCAATTTATTAAATATTTTTTTGTCCTTATATATTTACATGTTTTGTATAAAATTTATATATTCTTGCTATTTTGGATACCTTACTGAGCAATTGCTCACCTTTACTATTTTGGCCCCCTTCCAAATTACCAGATGCCTAATGATAAGAACTGAAGATAGGATTTAGCTAGAAGGGAGCTTGTTGGGCTTGAAGACATTTTGAAGATTTTAGAAGTTTGAAGAATTGTGATTGTAAATAACAAATGTTGGGTTGAACGTTGTATATTATGATGGCTTGGCTTGTTGTATGTTGATATGGGTTAGTGTTTTGGCTTTCACGGTCTAATTTATGAATATAGTTCTACTTCCGCTTTTTTTATTTTGACATTTCATAGGTTCATTGATGGCATCTCTCTTTAGATCCAACATGGTAGTTGATAGTACTGTGTTGGAGTAATGGATGATATGGCATTGATGTTGATCCTATGTACGAGTTCTGTAGGTGTTGGGGTTAAATTTTGGGGTCTATCTCTTAAAATCCCTTATACAGGTTATTTTATTCAAGTTGTATGTATTGTTTTTGCCCATATTTAGGGAATACTCTACTCAATTTTTTGTAAAAAATAATACTATTAAAGTAATAGGCATTAGTTGATATGATTAACTGATGGAGGTTATTAGAGGATAATGACCCATTTCGTCATAGATGATATCAGAGAAAAGAGATACCTTAAAATTGATTGATTTTAAAGCGGAAGCTTAAGTTCAAGTTTAAGTTGAAATAAGTTGAGGGTAGTTAGGATTAGACGTGATGTTTAGGTGTTAGCCTCTAGGTTTAAACCTAAATTGTATTGATTTGGCGTTAACCCCTCTCCCTAATTTGATTATTTGAGTTCAACTAAACTTGTGATGTTTTTGGTTATAGGATATAAAATTACTAGTAGAAACGGTAGAAGAAATACTCGTGGTAGTGTTCGTACTCCTCACGATTGAGAGGTTGAATATCTAAATTTGGTGGTAAGAATGACTAATATAATAGAATCAATGAAGCAATGTCACATGGCTCTGGTTCCTGCAGCGGAGCCGGCCTGAGTAAATCGCGCCCTAACGGCTTTTGAGAAATTTACGGTAGAGAGGGCACCCAAATTTTTAGGAGAACTAGATTTGGTGAAGGCGGATATTTGGATTCGAAGACTAAAGAAGAAATGTACGATTATTCAATGTTCTAATCAGAAAAAAGTTACTTTTGCGGCTTATAAATTAGAGGGAGAAGGTGATAGTTGATGGAAAATGAAGAAAAGGGCATTGGGTTTGCCCGATGAAGAAATCTCTTATGAAATATTTGAGGAGGCCTTCCTAGAGAAATATTTTCCTTCTAGCCTCCAGGATTGGAGGGAAGAGGAATTTATGTGGCTTAGGTAAGGAAACCACAGTGTAGCAGAATATGATGTAAACTTTATTGAATTATCCCAATATGCGCCGTACATTGTGGAGGACGAATTAAGAAAGCCTAAAAAGTTTCAGTAAGTATTGAGAGATGATATTAGGAGGCAACTGGTGACGCAGAAGCTTCAAACTTATGCTGACATTTTAGATAGGGCTCTGATATTTGAAAAGGAGCTTGAGAGTCAGAAATCTTTTGCTAAAAGGGCAGCAAATCAGATGATTTTTAGTGCAAGATTTTGTTCAGGAACCCCAAAACCTGCTAAAAAGATCAAAGTGTCTGATAAAGGGAAAAGTTGCACTGAAATTAAGTCAGTGTTAAGTTCCCAAGCGTCAGTAACAAGCCATATTCACAGTGGAAAGAAGCATTCGCGGGAATTTTGTTTTAGATTGATAGGGGCTTATTTCAATTGTAGTCAGTAGGCCATCAGATCAAAGATTTCACCTACCCAAGAGGCTAGAAGAAAAGAAGCCCACTGTTTCAGTTGAAGCATTGGCAGTGATAGTTCAGGACGTTGAGGCATCCCTAAATGTGGTGGAAGGTACTCTTCTTATTTGTGGGGTTTCAGCTGCCATTTTATTTGATTCAGGATTTACATATTCTTTCATTTCTCCACGATTTGCCTGTTATATCACATCCACTCTGAGAATTCTAGATTGTTTCCTAACTATATCTATGCATTCTTTTGTGGACTTCATGAATTGTGAAAGGCGATCAACCATGAGGCATTTGGCTTAGAATCAATTGGTATTCATAAATGTGTGCGAATGTAGCCTTCGAGAAATTAAGGATAAATTATTGATCATGTTATTTAGGTTGACCCCTGATGGGTATGATGAGTTATCATAGAACACAATGCTTTTGAGGAAGGTTAGGATTATGTTATTTTTGCACCGTAATGGGTGGCTACCCTCGAATCAAGTGGGGGAGGAGCCCTTAAATCAAAATTACTTGAGGATCTTTATTTTGAGGATTTATGGGTGTGCTTAAGGGAATAGTTATTGTCCAATGATTCCAAGGGTTCAAGAAGTTATGTCATGAAGAAGAAATGAATATGTGATAGTACAGGCAATAATTGGAGGGCTGTAAAGATAGATCTCAGCATCTTTGAGGAGAGTGAATAATATGATCGATGAATGACATCAATAATCTTCAGATTTAGTATGTCCTTGATGTTTCACATGGGGTGTTTTACTTTTGGTTTTGGGAGGAGGAGTTGTATTTGAAATATTAAGGCTACGGATGACCTATTTATCGTGATCATGGATAACGTGTTTGGATTTAATGAGTTGGCTTATCGATGCACCAACGAGATCTTGAGATTGTTAAGTATTTGGGCCTTAAGATTTTGGGTAATTGTTACGATTGTAGTTTCTAATCTGGCAGTAATTTGAGGATTTGTGGGAAATGTTCTTCATGATATGGACATCTTGAGATTTGTTTTAATTATGGCCACCGTATAATCTAGGTGTTTAATAAGGATTATGTGTTTTAGGAAAATGTCGATTTGTCGACATACCAATGAAATAATGAGAAACTAAAGTATTTCAACTTTGAGGTTTGAGTGCGATTTGAGGTTTATGTTGAAATCTTAGCCAAACTCAATCAGAGAATGTTGGGTGACAAGCTGAATTACATATGGTAGTAAATTGCAATTGGATGGCTCGTAGTAAGATAATTAATCAGAGTGGCAAAGTGAAAACATGGTGAACCCATATATTTTAAAGTTTAATTTAAGGCTCAAAAGGAATGATCAACTTCGAGGCTTAGCATAAACTGAAGCAAGAATTATTAGTTGTTTATGGTTTGAGATAAGTCAGAGAAGTAGCTAATAAGTTTGGTTAGCCATTAGAATTTTGGTAAAGCAAATCAGGTAATGAGAATCATAACGATTCAGAATGCTTAAGGTTCTTTGGGATAATTATTTAATTAAATAAGTGACTTGGGAACTTTAGAAAGGTTATCTTCGATTATGAAATTTTAAGGTTCGTTAAATTTTGAAGACGAAATTTCTATAAGTCGAGGAGAATTTTAATGTACCAAATTTTAAATATCTTCATGTAATCAAAACTCTTAAGTTATAAAGAAGTTATCATAATGGCCAAGGAAGTTGTTATTTTAATAACAAGAAAGTTGACCGACCGGATTATATTGTTGACCTGCCAAAATTGTTGACCATATTTGGCATCATTGACCGGATCGAAGTGTTGACCGACCAGGAAATGTTGACTAGTAGGCTATGAGGAAGAATCTGGTCAACATATGTTTACCGGTTGATATGCATAATAATCGGCTGTAAGCATTTCAACTCTTGCCAAAATATCCGGTCAACACGTTGACTGGCTAATTACGCCATTTTGCCCTGTATGGCAAAGTGGCTGATTTGCACAAAATGACTGGTATGGATTTGCACAAAATGACCGGTATGGATGAATGATAAATTGACCGGTATAGATGAAATTATCGGTATGGCAAAATAACTGAAACGCCCAAGAAAACGTGTGAGGTTCTGGTCCCAAAATATGGTAATTAGGAGATAATCAAATTATTAATGATCAATAATTAGGCTTAGAAAATGTGAGAAATTAAGATCGAAAGAAAAATAGGGAGTTTAGGCTCAGTGCCTGAGCAGTGCCCGAGGCACCACCCGAGCGCATTTAACAGAATAGGTCGGCCTAAGCAGTGCCCGAGGCTCTACCCGGACGCGTATAACATAACAAGGGCGCCCGAAGGATGCCTAACTGGCGCTCAAGCACCAGTCCTGAATTTTGCCCACTTGCTTCATTTCGTGTTTATAAATGGGAAAGGGGGAGAGAGAAATTAAGGCACGACAGAACATGAAAGGAAGGAGAGGAAATGAGACGGAGAAAAAGAAAGATGAGGGATTTTCAAGCACTTTTGGTCTGTTCAGAATAAGAAAATCCGTAAATTATGATGGGGTAAGTATACCCGAAACTTTATTTTTCATTATTATTGCTTTTTAATATCTCCACTTCGATATTAATACTCTAAACCCTCTTTCTCTAATAATTGCTATGAATATTGCATATTTCTCATAATTTTATGGATAGATTTTATATTTATACATAAATATCATGATTTATAGCTTCAATTTCATCGTTTGGCGTGCATTTTGTGTTTGATTTGTGTCCGAAAGCTTCTCCCTAAACCCTAGCTCGATTATGGAGGTATGAATTGTTGTAGATTTTGAGTTATGAGGAGGAAATGTTATTTGATGAATTATGTAAGCTATTTGGACAATTTTCTTCTGAAAAATTTGTAACATGTTACATCATCCAAAATTATTGAGAGCTCTAAGCCTTTACTAAGGCTTCGGCCCAGTGCTCTTCGGCATGCCATGAGAATGACTCCATCAACAGAGTGATGTGTGGACCGCCCTCCTTGGGGCATTAATTTTAGAGGACAAGAATTAGGCCTAATTGAACCATCCTATCCTCATGATGTAAATAAGGAGGAACTAAGATTTATGAATTAAGAACCAAGAATAAGAGAATCATCCTGTCCTCAGGATGTAAATTTTGGAGGATAAGAACCTTTGAATCAAGAACTAATAACAAGATGGTTTGTAAATTTTGGAGGATAAGAACCTTTGAATCAAGAACTAAGAACAAGAGAACCAACCTGTCATTGGGGTGTAAATTTTGGATGATAAGAACCTTTGAATCATGAACTACGAACAAGAGAACCATCCTGTGACGGAATCATGTTTTTTTTTCCTCGGAATTTTCTGTCATTATAGTAAACAGAAACCTCAACCCAATTAACAACCTAAAGTTTTAGGGGAAAATGGATAGTCTCCCCTAAAATTGGGCTAAACTGAAATTCAAATCCTGCTTATAACCTACAAATATACAAAATAATATCATCATATCTGTCAACAAGTACTCTCATTTCAGACACAGGAACACACATGCCGCATAATTACCTACGGCTTATATTTCACATTTCCTATCTACTATATTAACAGTTCGGAATAGAGATGCCATCTAGGACTTGTATAAAATCCCAAAAACATATGGAAGAAGTAGAACAATAAACCTATGGAATTATAAATTCCTACTTCATCACATGCATCACAAACATTTTATATACTAAATCCATATACATAAAATCCATATCAAAAATCTAGTATTTACATTGAACCTGTTTCTTTTCAAGGTCTCCAAAATACTTCAGGTCTTCGAAAGTCTTCAGGCTAAACTTTAAATCACTCCTTCTCGTCTAGTACTAGCTCTACAATCTCATCTGGAGAACAAAATAGTAAACAGTGAGCCAAAACCCAATAAGGTACCAAAATATACAGAATATACAGTGTTCATGTAGAACATAAGTGCAGATAAACAGTAACATGAAAATGTTTAATTATGATGGTAGCAAAAAAATGCACGAAAACAGAGGAAGTATAAATCAATGATAATCATAGTGATTATGGAAATGATTGCAGAACATAAATGCAGACAATCATAGAGATGCTAGGGAACAAAAATATATACATAAATCATGAGAAAAATATAATTCCATATAAACAGGTCTCGATAATCATAATTCATACTTTCATGTGAAACATAAGTATTCTAGGATAGAAACCATGGTATCAGAAGATCGAAGGCGTCCATAGAAACAGGAATAGAGCATAATTCTATTTAAACATGCATCAAAAATCACGAATCAGTATAATCATGCTTCGATAATCATAAATCGGTAAACATAAATCAGAAGTTAGAAACTGATACAAATCTATGAATTATAGAAAATCTCATTTTCTATCAGTAAAAGACCCAACTAGTAGACCCTACTAGTAAAGGAGGCGAGTAATCAAAAATAGATTGTGTTCACTCCACACAATCCAAGGCTAGTAACAGGAACAGGAGATCCCTTCTCGTGGGATATATTCCCTCTCGTGGGATTCAGGACAGAGGTGCCGACCAGTGATAGTAACTACCCTCGAGGTTAACGCTATAATGAAGGGCGGACTACGTGTAAATCCATCGATAGAATTATCCTTAATTACCACCATAACATTCTAAGACATCCCAGACAGCCAAACCTGACTGTATATCAGTCCTAGGTCCTAATTAACGATATCAGAAATATTTTTCTTCTTATTTTTTAGCCGACAACTTGTTAAGCTTCAGAAGTCAGTCAAAGTGTCATAGTAACTCTTCAGTTAGTTTCAGAATATATAGTAATAGTTTTTAACCCATTAGATTTGCTTCAGAATATATAGTAATAGTTTGTAACCCTTCAAAATTGCTTCAGAAATCATCAGAAAATTTAACAATATAAATTTGTGTAAGTTTTTCAGACAAAAATCACTTCCTGGACATTATCACGTTATAGATTAACTTTTACATATTAGAAATTTTGGATTAAAACCATTAAATCCCTTCATTTTCGTGCTTAGGGTTTTGCCAAAATTTTTAGACAATAAACGAACACCAAACACTTGTATTTTCATAAAATCGGAGATATATTTAGCAGTATATACAAGTAAGCATGAAATCTGTATGATTAATTAAGAGAAGCAGACATTATTTACAGTAAATATGCAGAATCATGAATTTAAAATATAAATACAATATTTGAGATATTAAAACACTATAAAAATGGTATATAACATCTCCCTAAGCTCGATCTACAGTTAACCTGTAATGTACCAATTTTTGGAGACCTTTTATCATCAAAAAAATATAAAAATATAAGACCAAATTCTTCTGTGGCAAAAAAGATGAAGGAGCCCTTACAAATGTCCAGGAAAGTAATCCGGTCAACGCCAGTTGACCAAAAAATGTTAAAGGTAACTTAATCCGATCAACGCCAGTTGACCGAAATATGTAAAAAGGAGCAACTAAATTTGGTCAATGCCGATTGACCGGAAACGCGAAAGAGAAACTTAATCCGGTCAACGATAGTTGATCGGAAAGGATGAAAGAATGATTAAAAGAATTGAAGATGAATCGGATAGTTGTTGACTGCCGCCAAGATAGAGGCCGGAAGTGTTGAGACAAGAGAAAGCCGTGAAAGGAAACTTATCTGGTCAACGCCAGTTGACCGAAAATAATGAGGGAGCCCTTATAAAATGTAAAGTCAGGATGATCATGCCTAAGTAAGGTAACCGACCTTTAACCACCCCCGAGTGGTTGACCTGCCCTACCTACTACCGCTAGACCAAAGGCCTATAAATAAGAAACTAGAGAATGCAAGAAAAAAGGTTAGGAGGAAGCTTACGGCTGACCTTCTTAGTGAAAGAACCCAGAATTCCAAGCCGAAGTGAAGAGATTCAGGCAAGTGTACCCCTTGTTTTTAAGTTCATGGTTTAATACAAGCGTACTCATCTTTTTTTTAGTTTATGTGTGTAATGCAAGAATACCTGATTTTGATGAACTTATGTTCAGGTATGCCATGATATTTTCTTTGATCATCTGAATTAAGGAAAAATTTCTATTAACGTCATGTTCAAAAGAAGCTCTGTTATGTGTTTTCATAAAGATTTCCGATTAACCTTACTTACTTGCATGAAGTCTGGCCACGAACTGGTTTTTAAGCTATCTGAGTATAATATGCATAAAATGACCTCTGACTTTTGTTAAAAAGATCTTCGGCCTTTGATAAATGACCTCCGATTTTTTACATAAGACCTCTGGCTTTTGTTAAAAAGATCTTCGGCCTTTGATAAATGACCTCCGATTTTTTACACAAGAACTCCGGCTTTTGTTAAAAATATCTTCGACCGTTGATAAATGACCTCCAATTTTTGACACAAGACCTCCGACTTTGATAAACGAGACCTCTGACACTTTGATGAAAGAGCTTACATTTTAAGACGTTAAAGGAAAGGCTATTAATGTTGTCATACGGACTTAAGTTGTTTGAAGTTAAGAATGAAGGCTACAAGAACAAGGAAAAATGTGTATAATCTAGACAGCAAGTGAAACTCTATGTTATTCGACTTTTGAGATACGATAGATGGTCATCGAACTATATGAACTTTGATCTGATTTTCCGTTAAGCTTTCTGTTAAAATTGGATGAAGGATATTGGAGTGACACTCGAAGACTGCCCCTGGGCCACGGGGGAATTTTTGGTGGCAAAGATTTATGGACTACGGCCCCGTATGCCAGGTGAAAGGCATTAC
>JAOVVI020016129.1:0-10977 GCA_028571085.2 Nepenthes alata
CCCGGCTCTCGGACGGATCTGGACTCCCGGGCTCGATCTCCCTTCTTCTCTCTCTAAAACCCGCGCTCCCTCTCTCTCTAAAACCCTCGGCCCGTGCGAAAATGAGGGAGAGAGAAGCAGATTGCGTATTTATACTGCGCCTGCCGCTCGAGCGGCTAGCTAGCGGACCCCCGTCTGGTTTTTCCGCTCGAGTGGAGGTGCCACTGGGATTTGCTTGGCTCGAGCGCCCAGCAGGTGCAAGCCTGCTGGCCGTGCGTCCACTGCACAAACCCGAACACTTTCCCGATTTTTTCTTCCGACACCCAACCTTATTCGATCCATAGGATTAATATTGATCATTAATATACTAATCACCTTATTAATATCTAGTTCTTAAATCCAGAACCTCACAAGATCCCTACGAGTTGAGGAACTAACTCAACGGGAAGAAGATGGCGGCTCTGCCTCAAGTGGAGGAAAGCTCGAGAAGGTTTGGCGGCGAGTTTTTGGCGACAATGAGAGAGGAGTTGCTGATCACGTAGATCTCCATTTACGACAGAGATTAGGATGAGGTAGCTTTCCCCGAAGTTTAAAATGACAAATCTCGACATATATGATGGAAGCGCTGATCCGATGGACTACTTGGATCACTTTCGTGAGCATCTGAGCCTCTAGGACTTGGATTAGATGACAATGTGCCAGTGCTTCCCCTTGACACTCAAGGGTGACGCGAGGATCTAGTTTTACAGGCTGCCTGCGGACTCCATTCGCTCATTTAGCGAGTCGTAGAGACCTTCCTCTCTTAGTTCGCTTCCATGATGATCGAGAAGTAATCATGGCACCTTGTTCATGTAAAGTAATGGGCTAGGGAGAGCCTGAAGAGTTTTCTGTCTCGCTTCATTATAGAGGTTAGGCAGATCCCCAAGCTGACCGATGGGGTCAAGCTCACCGCATTTTCGTCTGCGTTGGAGGGAGGTATCTTTTTCAAGCACCTCATGCAGAAGGGTCTTTAGAAGTTCAGGGAGGCTGAGACCATAGCGAGAGTTTACATTGCGGCCGAGGAAGCGAATGACGCAAAGAGGCCCATCCAGGAGGAGAGCTTCCCCCCGAGGACTGCGGAGGAAAAAGGAAGAATGAAGACCGATAAGGCTCCCGGACACTAAAAAAGTAGCAGAAGTCCGAGTAGACTGTTCGTAGGGAGTACAAACCCTTGAACCTAACTCTCTTGAATGACTTGCGTACCAATATCCTGATACAAATTCGGAATGAAAAATTTCTGAAGTGGCCTAAAGCATTAAAGAATCCAGAAAGCGGTGACTAGTCTAAGTACTGCCACTACCATCTCTATGGAAGTCACAGTACTGATGACTACAGGACGTTATAGAGAGAGATAGAGGAGCTGATCGAGAGATGTCACCTCAACTGCTTTCTGCAAAGACTCGAATAAGCTTCCAGAACAGTAGAAGATTGTGAAGCTGACCATCCGAGGAATTGAGTGGCCACGGGAGTCGTCGACATGATATTAACTCGCCCGGCTAGAGGTGGCACTTAGGAGGTTTAGTAGCATAGCAGAAGAAGCCAATAGTAGAGTCTAGGGATGAGGTCATTAGTTTTAGTAACGAAGATATGACCCATGTAATGTCCCCCCATTCTGACCATTTGGTTGTAACTGTATTGATTTTTTACAGAGTATTAGATTACCAGATGAAATGAGTGTTCATTGATAATGAAAGTTTTCTTAATTTACTTTACCTTGATGCATTCTTTAAATTAGGACTCAAGAGAAGCCAACTGATGACTACCGAAGGACGTCTTTATGGACTGGACAATGAGCCAGTACCAGTATAGGGAGTCATCCAACTTGAGGTCACGTTAGGGACCTATCCGAGAATAGCATCCAAGACGCTTTCCTTCTTGGTGGTAGACCTCCCATCGGTTTATAACGCTATTCTCGAACATCATTGCCTGATTGTCTTTGGAGCTGTAACATTAATCTCACATCTGAAGATGAAGTTTCCCACGCCATATAGAATTGGAAAGGTCCACAGGGATCAAGCTGCTGGACGGACATGCTATCTATCCTAAGTCACACAAACGTTTCTTCCTCAGCCCATTGAAGACTTAGATTTTCGCGATGAAACAACACTACAATAGGCCAAGTCTGGAGAAGCAATCGACCGAGTCCTTTTAGATCCCAAAGATCTGGAGAAATCCATCCAGATAAGAAGTTCACTACCTCAGCCTTTCCGAGACCAGCTCATCAGCTTCTTACGAAAAAATTTGGATGTCTTTACCTGGGCACCGAGCAACATGTCAGGGATACCGACTGGAGTAATAGTCTATAAATTGGGTCTAGATCCCAATCATAAGCCCGTTTGGGAGAAGAGGAGAAATTATTTCGTAAAAAAGCTGGTGGTTATCTGAGAAGAGATAAAAAAACTTATGGACGCCGAATTCATACGGGAGATACGTTATCCAGATTGGCTGTCCAACGTCGTGATGGTCAAGAAGAATAACGAAAAATGGAGGATGTACGTGGACTTTACAGACGTCAATAAAGCATGTCCAAAGGACAGCTTTTCGCTGTCGAGGATCGACTCATTTGTAGACTCGACATCTGAATATGAACTCTTAAACTTTATGGACGCGTACTCGAGTTACAATCAAATAAGGATGAGCCCCGACGACGAGGAGCACATATCATTCATAATGAACCAAGGGACGTACTGTTATAAAGTTATGCCCTTCGGTCTTAAGAACGTTGGTGCCACTTACCAGAGACTCGTAAATAAAATGTTCGAATGCCAAATTGGAAGGAATGTAAAGGTCTATGAGGACAACATGCTTGTCAAATGTAGAATAACTAACCACCATATCCAAGATCTGGACGAGACCTTAAATGTCCTAAGAACGCACCAGATGAAGCTCAATTCAACTAAGTATACATTTGGAGTGATATTAGGGAAGTTCTTGGGTTATATTGTTTGATGCCGAGGGATCGAAGCAAATTCAGAAAAGATCAAGGCTATCCTTGATATGAAATCTCCTTGGACCGTGAAGGAGGTCCAGAAGCTTACTGAGAGGCTGGCAGCGTGTCTCACTTCTTGGCCAAGTCGGTCGAGAAGTACCTACCATTTTTCAAGACCATGAGAGGGACTAAGACTAACAAGTTTTCAATGGATGGCTGACTTTGAAGAAGCCTTCCGTGGACTCAAGCGGTATCTCTCAAACCCCCAACTTTTGACTTCTCCCCAACCAGGGGAGGAGTTATACATTGCTGTGTCCGACATTGCCTTGAGCTCAACTTTGATTCAATAGCAGCACGACAAGCAACAACATGTGTACTACATTAGCAAAATCCTGGATGATGCTGAGACGATGTACTCTTATGTAGAAAAGATGGCTCTGGCGCTTGTATATTTCGCTCGAAAACTGAGACTATATTTCCAAGTACACAAAGTGATTGTCCTGATCGACCAGCCATTGAGAGCAATTTTACATAAGCTAGAAACACTGGGACGGTTGGTTAATTGGGCCATTGAGTTGTGAGAGTTTGACATAGCGCTTTGCCCGAGGTCGGCCTTAAAATGCCAAGTCTTGACAGACATTATTCTTGAGACTACGACACCAACTCTAAAGGCCTTCGACATTTGTGATGCTGAAGGATCACATAGCCCTGTAGTTTGGACTTTGCATGTGGACGACTCTTCCATGAAGGATGATTGTGGAGCTGGTGTTGTGTTGAGGATGCCTGAGGGATCAGAGATAAAATACTCGATGGTCCTCGGGTTCTCAGCAATCGACAATGCCGCGGAGTACGATGTCTTACTTGCAGGACTACAGTTAGTAAAGGAATACTCGGCAAAGGATTTGGTTGTCTATAGCGACTTCGAGTTAGTTATCAACCAGGTCCGAGTAAACTTTAAAGCGAACAGTACACAACTATCCAAATACGTCTCAAAAGTCTGCAAACTAGTCTCGGCTTTTGTGAAGGTAAAAATAGTCCACATCCCGTGAGAGGAGAACGGAAAAGCTGACTAGCTCACAAAAGTAGTACCTTCAGGACACCTAGAGCAATATGCCCAAGGAATGTGCGAGATCCTCGACAAGCCCAGTGTGAAAGATTTTGACTCAAAAGTAATACAGATATCTGACGCCGACAATTAGATGACCCCTTACTTGAGGTATTTATCCGATGGGATATTACCTGAAGATGTAGGGGAAGTCAAGAAGGTAAAGAAGATAGCAGTGTGATATATATCATGGATAGCCAGTTGTATCGACGAGGATTTTCTGCCCTCATCTACGGTGCCTCACTCCAAAAGAGGTTGATTACTCCATCGGAGAAGTGCATCTCGGAGTTTGTGGATCCCACTTCGGGTGCAAGAACTTAGCTTTCAAGTTGATGAGGTAAGGATACTACTGGCCAACCATGAAGTACGATGCCATGGACTTTGTGTGAAAATGTAAAAATTGCCAAGTTCACAGTAATCTTACCCACCAGCCACACATGGAACTTCAAGCTCTACAAACGCCTTGGCCTTTTGCGTAATGGGGGCTGGACATACTTGGGCGGCTGCCAACAGCATCTGGGCAAAGAAAATTCTTGATCGTCGAAATTGACTACTTCACAAAATGGGTTGAGGCCACGCCATTAGTCTACATAACCGAGCAGAATGCAATGGACTTCGTCAGACAGAATATCGTGTGCAGGTTCAGGATCCCAGAATATATTGTGACTGACAATGGGACCCAATTCATTAGAAAGAGGTTCACCAAGTATTGCACTAACCTAAGAATAAGGTTGGTGCATACATCAGTCGTGTACCCGCAGTGCAATGGGCAAGTGGAGGTCACCAACCGCACTATACTGTATGGACTGAAGACGAAGCTGAAGTATGCTGAGGGCTAATGGGTCGATGAGCTGCCATCAATACTATAGTCATACAGGAAAATTCCGGGAGAGCCTACACACGAGACTCCGTTTAGCCTGTGTTATGGGGTAGAGGCAGTCATCCTAGTGGAGGTCAGACTGCCCAACCTTTGAGTTGAAAGCTTCGATCCGAGCAATAATTTACAGAGGCTTCGAGAAAACCTAAACTTGCTTGAGGAAGCCCGACACACAGCAAGATTGTGCATGGTGGCGTACCAACAAAGGGTCTCACGGTATTACAATAAGAGGATGAAAGCGCGCCAGTTCGAAATAGGAGACTTAGTGCTAAGAAGCATTGAGGCCACTAGCAAAACTGCCGGTTAGATAAGCTCCTTCCAAATTGGGATGGACCATTCCTGATCTCAGCCATCTTCCGAAACAGGGCACGCAAGCTACGTACCCAGGAGGGAAGGCTTGTCCTTTGTATATGAAATGCCGCTCACCTCAAGAAATACTACCAGTAAAAATGTACAACACACAAGTATGGTTGATTATATCATTCGATATGCTTGTATCATATTTTATTAATGAAATAAAATTATTTTTCGTTCACTATTCTGCATTTCATTTGAGTGTTTGCATATCATTTCATAAATTTATAAGACTTAGGCTACCCCCCTAAGTCAAGTAAAAGGACTCCTTTCACTTGCCAAAAACTCGACAAAGTTTGAGTGACCCAATAAGAGGTTGAACTCAAAAACTTGATGAAGTCCGAGCGACCCATTAAGAGGTTGAATTCAAAAACTCGGTAGAGTTCGAGCGGCCCATTAAGAGGTTGTACTAAAAAACTCGGCAAAGTTCAAGCGGCCTATTAAGAGGTCGTATTTAAAAATTTGGCAACGATGCCAAGCAGCCCACAAGAGACTGTACTTAAAAACTTAAGGGGCTTAAAAAATGGCAAGTATGCAAAGACCATAGAGGTAGCATCTTCAGTCAACTATGGTCAAAAGGTTCAGACACTATACTCATGAGGGATAAAGTTTCATGAGAGCCTAAGTCTAAGAAAGAACCGTAAGCATAAATAAGTAAAGAAGAGAAGCTATGCCAGGAAAGAATAACTTTCATTCATATGTATATGTTATGTACAATAAAAAGGAAAACAAGAACACATATACAATGATACACTAAGGCATGGAGGATCCAGGCGCAGAAGGATTTAGAATCTCATCCTCCTCTGGGCAGGCAATCAAATCTGCTTTGCTCTCAACACAGGCATTCCTCGGATGGAGCGGAGAAAGAGGAGGCTGGGGCACCAACAACTTCACTACACGGTGGCACAGTGCGATGCCATCCATGTGCTTTCTCTCCAACATAGATTTGAGGTCTTCGGCCTTTATTGAATCCCTTCGGCCTCCAGACGAACATTTTTGCTCCAGAGGAAAATGTACCATTGCTACTGGACCTTCAGTAACTTCGCAAGAGAGGTGATTTTGCTATTGGCCTCAACAAGTTCAAGTTCCAGGCACTTATTACGCTTCTTGGCGGCCTTGAGGGTCCCTAAGCCCACGAGAAATTAGGCAGCCTCATCAATAATTGGAGTAAATAGGCCGACCAACTTATGAAACTGCAAAACAGGGGTTAGTTATTAAAGTGCCGTCTAGAAAGCAAAGAAGTCTAAGGTGAAATAGAGATGTACCTTAGAGAAGAAAGAGCTCTCCGCTGGAATGTCTCCTCTATGAGCTTCAGATTCGGCCGGCTTCATTGCAACTGCCTCTTACACCACAGAAACCTCAGCCCTGGCTTCGGTCATAGGGGCAACTTCACCAAAATTAAGGACTGGGGGCTCAGCCACTTCAAAATGATCCGTAGCCCCAGTCTTTGCTTTAGCAGCGCGTGAAGTCCCGGCGACGTCCTCGACCAGGACCTCTTCGTGGACTTTGGGCGGAAGCTCAATTGGACTATAAACTTAGATTGTCAGGCAAGGGAGCTCAGTAGTGGGCACCTCTGTGGCCCTCCTTTACTCGGCCTTAGCAGTTTTAGCAATCGTCGTCGAAGTCATCATCACTACTTCCTCGACCTGAGTCGCCTCAATCTTTCCCTCTGCCTGTTCCTTGATAATGTCCTCGGATGGATTGTCAATCTAATCCGATGCCTCACCAGTAAAAACGTAGGGGATATCAAGCATGGGCTCATAAAGAGGAGGAGGGGCAACAGGTGGCTCTGTGGATAGGCCTATGACCTCAGAGGGCTGCTCGACAGGCTCTATGACAACTGACGGTCCAACGCCTTCAGCTCCCCGGACTGGCACCTTCTTTGTTATCAGCTACTCAATAAGGGCTGAGTCATCATCGGATGAGTAGAGGTACTCAATAATCATCGTCGGATGCTCCAAAGTCTCAATCCGACGGCTCTTCTTTGTCCGCTCGGACGGCTCCTCAAAACTCAAAGCTTTTCGCTACTTCTTCTACTTACTCTTTTCCGAAGGAATAGAGGGGACATCAGAGTCCTCAGGCTGAGGCTCCCACTTGGCTTCCTCCAAGTACTTAGACCTCAGTCATCTGTTACTCTTCTTTTTGTTAAAGGAGCCAAGGTTGGGCAGCAACAGGTCTGTGAAGTCCTTCACCACTGCCCTCTTCTTAGGCGTGGCATTCTTGCACAGTTTGGGCTCAACGTTCCCCCATCCATTGGAGAGAGCACAATTCTTGCGAACGCCAAGGAAGAAGAACTTGTCTTCCACCTTTTGGTGGAATTAGGGTTTCTACCACTAATTTCAGAAACTCAGGACGTGGAGTGATAACAATCCAATCCTGGCTATGTGAAAACCTCAGCGTCACTTTCACCGCCAAAGTATCAAGGACCTTCTTATGGCAGCGAGCAAATACGTAAAGAGAAACAAGGTACCTGACGATGTTTGGCTATAGCCTCGCTACTAGAACCTCGAGATCCCTCATGATATGGTACAACTCCAAAGTCATGGGATAACGAAGCCCACCCTTGAGGTGGACTATATATACGGTGACAAAGCCATCAAGTGGGCTGCAAGCCCTCTCATCGGTTTCAGGAATCACCTTAGCCATCGAGCTCGGGATCTTGTACCACACTCGAATAGCCTTAAGGTCTACCAAAGTTAGCGAAGAAGTAATATCTTTTACTTCATGAGCCATGAAAAAGTCTAGAAGCATGAAGAAGATGAAGAAGGAAATCGCCAAGGAAAGCGTGGAAGTTGCAGAGAGTTTTGAACACTTAGAAGTTTTGAAGCGTGCAAATGAAATGGCGAGGAAAGGAAACTTAAACGGACGTGAAAATTCAAAAAGCACGCCTCATTAATTGCCCAGTCACATATTGGCTCCCCACAGGTTGCTGACAATAATGACCTTTCCCTTCCCAAGGCTGCAATTAGTGCATATTTAATGCGCCAATTGATGGCACAGGTCAGGGCCTCAGACCTGGGGAGAGTCTACGGACAACGTCTTCTCAGGCTATTGGTCCATTTAATATCCTCGGACGCTCTCTCTTCAATCATCGGACAATGATTACTTTCTCAGATGGATTCTGACTGAGCCACTTAGAAAAAATCTACGGACACTTGGAAAGCTAGCTTTTGAAAAGATAAATGTTCTGAAAGATCAGATCAATGTGAGAGTCGTATATGCCAAAGGTTGAGATTCTTAAACCTCTTGGCATGGGGGGTTAGTGATTGGTAGTGAATACGCAAGGCCAAATCAAGAAACTCGTTTCCGTGAAATGGGTTCGAGTCCATAGAAGGCCCAAGAAGCCACCATGACCCAAGAGGCTAAATGGGCTCTAGACACTCGAGGACTTAGGCCCACGTCCCAAGAGGGTTTAAGGAACTAAATTGGGCTGAGAGACTGACTTAACTTGGGAGGTTCGAGAACTCTCTAAGAGACCAAGGTCTCCAATAAAGCCCCGAGGACATTCGTTTCAAACGTCTGTGGACGTGATAAAGGCCAAAAGCCTTCGTCAAGGACGCGGACTCTGAGAAATCTTCAATGGCACGAGCGCAGAAAGGAAGCTCAAGACGATCGAGAACGCTAACTCAGAAGGATGATGTTCGCAAAGGCACACGCAATTTTCACAAGAAATGATAGCCTACAGAGCAGGTGTGATCTCTGCAGAAGTGACGTATCCCAAAGCTAGCCCGTATGCACGTAATCTTTTTGACACGGTAGTATGGATTTAAAGAGTTGGTGGCAGGATCCACTACATACGCCACTTCCACGTGGCTGCTCCACGTAGGAGGGCTCAACCACTATATAAACATTCACTATGTACCTAACAAAGGATCCGATTGTCTATCTTAGCATTTATGCTCTTAGAGAGAGAAAAGAAAACATTCACGCTGTACCATTGAGAGAGTATTTGTGATCGTAAGAGTGGCCCTTGAGAGTCACCATACACTTTGCTCTCCATCATTTGTACTCGCATTCAATGATAGTGAAACAGTTCTCGGACTCAAAATCCCTTGATTTTTTCATCTCATTTTGAAGAAAATTTTTTATGTAAAAATTTAACGTGTCACTATCTCTCTCTCTCTTCCTTATACTAAAAAGGTACATTTTGTGTTGCTTTACATTCAGGTTCTTATCCGTATAGAGCTCAGGATCTGATGATACAATAATTATATATTTTTAATATATGAAATTCAATAAAACATAATTTTTTGAAATTTTATTTTTAAATATTTTATAAATATACATATATTTAGATAATATACTTTATTAGAATATTAATTTTTAAATTTTTAAATAATACATATACATAATTTTTTTAAAAAATAATTAAAAAAATAAATTTTCTTAAGTTTGATAAACGACTAATTTTATGGACTTATGATGCATAATTAATATGTAGTATATAAGTATCAAACTCAACTCATATGATCAATATTCTCATTATTCACTTAGAATAAATCCAAAATATATTGCACTTATATTTTTATGGTCCAATCAAAAGTTAAATCTAAATGGGATACAAAATATTTTATTTTAACATGTTAAATCCAGCACCCTTTAGTATGATATTTTTCAATATCATATCACGTGGTGTTCAAGGAATAATAAGTTTCCCTTCACAGACATAGAACTCTATATATTGATATATAAAAATTAGTATCAGATAATTATATATCATATTAAAGTTTTATAAATTTTATATTCATTATGATCGTAATAATTTCATATATTTTTATTTATTTAATTGTAAATATTAAGAACATATTCACGTATTCAAAATTCACAAAAAAAAAAGATAGTTAACGTCTAATAATAAGAGAAACAACTCTCGAAGTACACTAAATATAAAATACGTGGCACCCTACTGGTCCACTATTATCCGATATTCTCGGTAAAACTCTAGAATGACCATCCAAGGCCACGTCAATCGCACATCAAACATCAAACATGCATATCATAAATTTGCCCTATCTATATCATACAATTAGTATATCATGCATTAACATATTCTTTTACCCTAAGACTAGATGTAAGTAGACCTATATTATATATATTAAGATATAAAGAAGTAGATTTATATTATAATGACATGAAATACTCATAACTAAGTATACACACACTAGTGTTCAAATTTAATTCAAATGTTAGTCGAATAACAATATGGCATATGAATTATGGCTTGCATGCCACTCAAATGCATCATGGAAAACAATGAAAATTGAGTCATATGTATATGAAATTAAACATATACTTTTTGTACTTGTTATATTATTTCAAATCTATAACAAATAAAAGACAAAAAATTTCATAGATTTCGATTAACAAATAAGTATAGGGATTAGAATGTCCAATAATAATAGACATTTTACTTATATGATGTATAAAAGTATGAAGAGATAGAAGTATTACTTAATGGGTCAACATGTATGGATGGTCATCACTTCTATTCTTCCAATGAGTTATATTATCACCACTAATGGATTAGTCCAAATCAAAGAAGAAAGTTAAAATGGTTGTCCTCCTCTTTCTCTCTCTAACTCACAGCTCTCTCTCTCTCTATCTCAAACACTTAGAGGATAATGTGACAGTAATTATCAACCAAGAAAATCATCACTTAAATAGAAGAAAAAGTGATGATGTAAAAAGCAATCA
>JAOVVI020016130.1:0-10977 GCA_028571085.2 Nepenthes alata
GCGATTCAAGGCCACCCGTGCCTAACAGCATTCGGAGCCGTCACTTGAATACCGCACCTCAAGATGTAATTCCCAACAAGATGCGCTCTTGATGAAATGCTGGGCGACCAAGACACTGGGAGGACATCCTGCTTGTCCGAGATCGCTCCAAGTCGTAGCATAAAGGCGGCAAGAGAGCTTGACTATCGAGATGAAGCAATCCTGCAACAAGCATAGTCTCGTGAAGCAATCGATCTAATCTCACTGAACCCGGAAGACCCGGACAGGTGCGTACAGATTGGAGGCTCACTCACCGGGACACTGTGCGACGAGCTGGTCACGTTCTTCTGATAGAACGTTGATGTCTTCGTGTGGACCCTCGTGACATGCTTAGAATTTTGACCAGCGTAATGGTCCATAAGTTGGACCTTGATCGAAACTACAAGCCCATCAAGCAGAAGAGAAGGAACCACTCAATGGAGAAGTTGATCACCATCCGGGAGGAGGTAAAAAAGCTGTTAGAAGTCGACTTTATTAGAGAAATTTAATACTTGGATTGGCTCTCCAACGTCATCCTGGTAATGAAAAGCAACAGAAAATGGCGAATGTGTGTCAACTTCACCAACGTTAACAAAATCTACCCAAAAGACAGCTTCCCTTTACCCGTGATTGACGTGTTGGTAGACTCGAGATCCGGACACGAGCTGCTGAGTTTCATTGACGCGTACTCGGGTTATAACCAGATTTGAATGAGCCTGGAGGATGAAGAGCACACTTTGTTCATAATAGATCAAGGCACTTACTGTTTAAAGGTAATGCCCTTTGGTTTAAAGAGCGCGGTGCCACTTACCAGCGACTCGTGAACTAGATGTTCAAAAAAGAATATCGACCGTAAAATAGAGGTGTACGTCGACGACATGCTCGTCAAAAGTAAGACCACCAACGATCATATTCACGATCTGGCTGAATCTTTCGAGGTGCTTCATGCACATTTGATGAAACTGAATCCTTTCAAGTGCGTCTTCGGAGTATCCTCAGAAAAGTTATTGGGTTTCATTATCTTTCAACGAGGGATCAAGGCAAACACAGAGAAGATCAAGGCCCTCACGAATATGACTCCACCGCGAAGTGTCAAAAATATCGAAAGGCTAACCAGACGACTGGCAGCCTTATCCCGTTTCTTGGCCAAGTCAACGGATAAGTACCAGCCTTTCTACAAGATTCGGAGGGGAAAAAAAGCAAACAGATTCTAGTGGACTGCAGAATGTCAAGCAACCTTTGACGAATTGAAGTAGTACCTAGCCAGTCTGCCATTACTGACGTCACCCAAGGACGAAGATATGTTATACATATACCTGGAAGTATCGGAGGTGGCTCTCAGCTCTGTCCTCATACGGCCAGACTTTGACCCTCAGCGGTCGGTCTACTATGTGAGTAAGACGTTGACCGCTGTAGAGACGCGCTACCCACGAGTAGAAAAGTTAGCCTTGGCACTTGTTTTCTCCGTCCGAAAACTAAGGCCTTACTTCCAGGCTTATCGCGTGGTAGTCATGACCGACCAACCTCTAAATAGTATTCTACAGAAACTCAATCTTTCTGAATGGCAGGTAAAATGGGCTATCAAATTGAAAGAGTTTGACATTGAATTTCGACCCAGACCAGCCATCAAAGGACAGGCTCTGGCCGACTTTATCATCAAAATCATGATTCCTGATAAATAGCCTACTGATGATGCATGACTAAACGGGGAAGAGTCAAAATAGATTCTCAACATAGACAGATTGTCTACGGACTCAGGCAGCGGTGCCGGTGTGGTTCTGAGGACCCCTAATGGATTTAAGGTGAAGTATTCCCTAAAACTCGACTTCCCGGCCACCAACAATATTATCGAGTATGAAACCCTATTAATTGGGCTAAGACTAACAAAGGAGTGCTGTGCCAGACAACTGACCGTCTATAGCGATTCTGAGCTGGTCGTTAACCTAGTAAACGGGAGCTTCAAGGCATGCAACCTTCACTTAGCCAAATATTTGGTTAAGGTGAAGAACGCCACTCGGAGATTTGATAAGCTGGACCTGGTCTACGAACTCAGAACTAAAAACTGAAAGACTGGCCAACTCACCAGGGCAGCGGCGGTCGAAAATCTAAAACAGTAGTCGAGCGACATTAGGGAGGTCCTAAACACTCCCAGCACTGAGAAATAAGAAGCGATGTAAATCTCCGATACGGAAAGCTTTATGACACCTTACCAGAGATACTTGGCGGACGGAATACTGCCAGACAATGCGGATGAAGCCAAGCAAGTCAAAAAAACTGCCAGCTGGTACACCATAGTCGATGAACGACTGTATCCCTATAGCTACTCGACTCCATACCTCCGGTGCTTGACTCCTAAGGAGGCAAACTACACATTGAGCAAAGTCTACCTTGGGATCTACAGATCGCATATTGATGGCAAAAACCTAGCGTTGAAAATCATGTGCCAAGGATATTACTGGCCAACGATGAAGAAAGACACTCTCAACTTCGTAAAAAAATGTGAAAATTGCCAACGTTATGGTAAACTTCACCATCAACCACCCACTGAACTGAGGACTCTTCAAGCTCCTTGGCATTTCGCGTAATAGTGCTTGATATTCTCTGCAAATTTTTCATTACTTCTGGAGAAAAGAAGTTCATCATCGTTGGTATCGACTACTTCACCAAGTGGGTTGAAACCGCCCAACTCGACAAGATCATCGAGTACAATGCTTTAGAGTTCGTCTGCCAGAATATAATCAGCAGATTTGACATTCTTGAGGTCATAGTGACTGACAACAAAATCCAATTCTCTAAAAAATACTTCACCAAATATTACACCAATTTAGGCATTAGATTAGTTCACATTTCGGTAGTGTACCCGCAAGCCAATGGAAAGGTGGAGGTCACAAATCGCACGCTACTCCACGGTCTGAAAACCAAGTTGGAGGACGCAGGGAGCTCCCGGGTCAATTAACTTCCCTCTGTCCTATGGTCTTATTGGACGACTCTAAAGGAATCGACTTGCGAGATGCCCTTTAATCTCTACTACGAAACTGAAACAATAATTCCAATTGATATTGGGCTTCCAAGTATTAGGGTTGAGTCCTTCGACCCATAAGGTAACTCTCAAAAAATCCATGAACACCTTGACTTGTTAGAGAAAACCCGCAACGCTATCAAACTGTGGATCACGGCCTACCAACAACGAGTCACATGCTATTACCACAAGAAGATAAAAGTGCGGCATTCGAAGTTGGGGACTTAGTCCTGTGAAATATCGAGGCTACGGGCAAGACCACCAATGAGAATAAACTTTTTCCAAATTGGGAAGGCCCCTTTTCCAGTCACCATCGTTTTGCAGAAGAACGGCAAGTTAGTTCTTCTATCTGAAATACGGTCCACATCAAGCGCTACTTCCAATAAGAATACAGGTAGGCATCCATATTTATACTTACACATATTGTTTATCATTGATAAAAGAAGATATTTTTTCTTTCTCATTTACACTGTGTTCTTTTTCTTTTCCATATGCATGTGTGTCTACTTGCATGGTTACACGACCTAAACTACTTCTAAGTCAGGCAAATTTTTACCCACCCGTAACTAAGCCCTAGTCATCCAGACGACACATAAGCGATCATAATTGAACACTGGTCATTCAGGCGACCCACGAGCAGTCGTAACTAAATCCAGGTTATCCAGGTGGCCTATTAACTGTCGAATTAAACTTTTGTCATCCAAGTTGCCCATTTCTGGTCAAATTTTAGGGGGCTTAAACAGCACACGTGACGACCTCCTACTCAAGGAAATAGCATTACAATCCACGACGGTCGATAGGAACAAAAGCACTCTGTTCAAAAGCAAATCGCCCAAGTTCACACTTGGACAGCGCCGTCAAGTCTCTACTCACGAGTGAAGAACATGCTTGACCTAACAATTGTTCCATCCTGATATCTCGTACTAGATTTAAGTCCATCAAAGAACACCACTAACATCTCAAGAAAGGCAGACAACAAACTTACGCGCAACGCGCTATGTTGGCTGTGACGGTCCGTACTTAAATACACACATAAAGTCACCGTCAAGACTTAACAGATAAAATTTTTCTTTTCTTTCTTACACGGGATTGACTGAGGCTGAACTGCATGAGTTGGCCTACCAATTTTTACAACAGTCCAGCCAATATTAAGGTTAGCCAGACTTGAAAGTCTGAGATGCTTACTAAACATTAACCAAAAAGAAATCACGGAAACACGCTAATAATATTCATAGGGTCATAACAACGGAATCATTTTACAATTCCTTACAAAACATCAAAAGAAAATAAAAATAAGCTCTTCACAGATGAGCTCCGGTCGTCTATATCATCTAGCTACTTCATAGGGCCTTACTCAACTTCGTCCTCCATAAGCCTTTTTTTATCTAAAAATAGCAAGAATTAGCTACAAAGCCCAACAAAATGCTCACATGCAGAAAATAGAGAACATAAACACATATATAAGTGAATATAATTTAGCATACGAAAATCATCATGTCTTTTAGTTTGGAATTTCCTTAGTTTTTTTCTTCTTGTCTTGTCTACTGAAAACTCATAAAAATCATTGAGAGTTCTTATCATCTTTAGGGACCGGACGGAAGCGGACAACATCGAGGACGGGTTGTGTGTAACCCCACAACCTAAAGTCGTATCCCCTCATTATGCTCCCCGGGGCGAGAGGTAATGTATTTATCCCGGCATATGGGGCCATAGTCCAAAAGTCTTATACCACCAAAAGGTTCCCTCTCGTGGCCCAGGAGGCATCCTCAAGTGTCACTTCAATATCCTTCATCCATCTTTTACAGCAAGCTTAATAGAGACTAGTTTCTTAGTTCATATGGCCGTTCGTCGTTGTTCAAAAGTCATAGAATTTTACTTATTGTCCGAATTAATACATTATTTTTAAAGTCAAAGCTCTTTTCTTTTTCAGACGGAGTTCAAAATGCAGGAGTTCATTTTCAGACGGAGTTCAAAAAATCGGAGTTTGTTTTCATTAACAGTCTAAAGTTTTAAAAGCCGGAGTTCTTTAAAATTTGAAGCTCTAAAATCGAAGTGATTTTTTCTTTAAAAATTTGGAGTGCTATTTCATAAAAAGGACAGAGCTAAAAGGACGGAGTACTTTTTTTCTTCAAAAGACGAAGCTCTTTTTTGAAAAAGGACGGAGTACTTTTTTTCTTCAAAAGACGGAGCTCTTTTTCGTAAAAGGACAGAGTACTTTTTCTTCAGAAGACGGAGCTCTTTTTTGTAAAAGGACGGAGTACTTTTCTTTAAATGATGAAGTTCTTCTTCAAGGGCGGAGTACTTTTCTTTACAAACATACAATTTTCAGAGTTCATATAATTTGACAGATAATCATACAAAATCGAACATCATGAAGTCTTTTCCTTAAACATGCAATTATCAACAAATAATTGTAAGCATCAGATAGGAAAAGAACAGAATAAACATCATATAAGTTCATATAATATCAAATATACTTAGCATAGAAATCATGCATAATCATGAACTTGAAAACATATGTGAGTATCTTGCCTGGTTTCTTAAACTTTGCCTTAAACTCTACTCTTTCCTGGGTTTCTTCTGCTTTACTCTTACTGAAATTTTTATTATGTATCTTATTCTCATTCTTCTACTCCTTATTTATATGCCTTGGATTTGATAACAGCCATAAATGATTGGTAGTACAAGGAAAATATTTCCTATTAATGATGATCATTATAAATAATTAAAAATATAGGGAAAATATTTCTTATTTATTAGATCATTTATGATAACTGTCATAAATGATTGGTAGTATATGGAAAATATTTCTTATTTATTAGACCATTTATGATTTTATATTCCCAATGAGTTCATATCCCAAGTTAACTGAACTTAGCTTTCTCATGTACACATATTAAATTTATGGTTAACTGAATCTAGCTTTCTCATGTAAACACATTAATTTCCCGGTTCACTGAACTTAGTTTTCTTATTTAATCACATTTCGGTCAACTGTCGGCGTTGATCGGATTATCCCTTACACGACTTTCTGTCAACGCTTGTTGACCAGATCTTCAAATTTGGCTTTCTTCCCATAATTCTACTCCGGCCTTACAAAGCCACTAAGCTACTCCAGCCTCCAACACACAAAGCCACTCCGGCCTTCAAGTCACTTCGGCCTCACATTCCTATAACGCACTCCGGCCCTCAATGAAACAAAACCCGATTTCAAAACATGTTCAAAGCCAATTTAGATTTTCTTTCTTAAAGTGGCTGGACTTGATTTTCAAGGATGAAGCCAAACAAATTTACATCAAGGAATATTTCGGACTTCTTTTTATCAAGAAAATCCGGACTAGAATTTTATCAAGGAAAATTTGGAGTTCTTTTCATGAAGAAATATTTCGGACTTCTTTTTATCAAGAAAGTCCGGACTAGAATTTTGTCAAGAAAGTCCAGACTAGATTTTCATCAAATAAAATTCGGACTTCTTTTCATCAAGAAAATCCGAACTGGATTTCATTAATGAAATTCAGACTTTTTTTAACCAGGAAATTCGAACTAGAATGAAATCCGGACTTCTCTTTTTGTCTAGGAATTTCGGACTAGATTTTTATCCAGAAAATCTGGACTCCTTTTCATCAATTACCGGCCGAACTGGATCTCATTTTAAGGCCGATTTACTTTTATTATTACAATTTCGGTCAACTCACATTGACTGAATTATTTGGACTTGATGACTGAAATTTCCTATGTTTGAAAATCTGGGTCGTTACATTGGCTGGACAATGCAATAACAATAATTGAGAAATGACTACTAAAGTAAAGATGCAGAATATCAGTAAAATGAACATTTTATTGATTATGTGCCTTTATAATTATAACAATTTCAAAATAGGAGTACAAAATCTACAAGGGAGCGAAGCGCCCAAGAGGAGGCGACGATGGTCCTTGACCACTCCGGGGCTGTCCCATGAGGCTCTCGCGATGTTGGGTAGAACAGTTTGTTGAGTTAAGAAATTCAACTAAAAAATTAGGATCAATTAGCCGTGCAATATGATTATTAAGGTTGACACCTTCTCACACATGTGCCCACAGCATCTCAGAGACCTCATGGGGACATATACGAGTTAGCAGCTCATTTTCCAACAATGTCAACTGTCCCAAGAGGTGATCAATGCACCTCCCCGCCCGATCAGATTCCTCTCTCAACTTGGCATTCTCTTCCCTCAGCCCAACATTCTCTTCCTCCACGCTCGACACCATGGTCTGAAGGGCGGTTGTGTCATTCAAATGCTCCACCTTAAGCAGCTCCATTTTCTCGTCGAGCCAAGGGATCTCTCTGTCACAATTAGATATCACCAGGTCCCTCTGGTGCAGCACCTTACTAACTACACTAATTACTTTCTCATCCTACAAAGACAAAAAGAAAAGTGTTAAGTAAAAACAATGGAGAGGAAAAGGAGAAGGAAACGTACAAAGGTTTACCTGCCAGACTCGACGCTCCGGCCTCGCTGGATTGCTGCAAGACCTTAGCCCAAGCGGTGAAAGATTTGAAATAGGGATCTCTTGAGCAGGCCCAGTAGTGGCCTCCGCCGCAAACTCCTCCAGCACTACCTCAGCCAAGCCCACCGCCTCTTGAGACTCTCCAGCAGTAGGCTCCTCCGTCAACTCAACGCTGACGCCGACTTCCTCTTGAGGCTCTCCAGTAGTAGGCTCCTCAGATAATACAGCGGCCTATGCAGCAGGAGGCTCTACAGGTGCTTCCAGGAGCTGTTGGGCAGCTAGCTCCTTCGACAGTCCAACAACTCGTCCGACAGAAGGCTCCGCGAGTGACTCTGATGGCACCTCCAGGTGCTCTGGCTTTGGCAAGGCGAGAACAGCGCTGCTCACAACAGAGCACAGCCTTGACCTATATGCCTCCACAACAGCCTCAACTCCACCCTCACCGGAGCTACCTCCGGTCCCAACGAACTGGCCAATAATTACATAATCTAACCCCAGGAAAGAAGAAGAAGAAGAAGGCATCATCGTCGCCGCATTTTTCTGCCTTGGTCTTCTAGGAGCTTCCTCGCTGGAAGGCGTGATGGCAAACCCGATCATAATGGCGCCTGCCTTACTCTTATAGGAAGGCACTCTCATCTTCTACTCTGGAGAAGACGGTCCCCATCGTGCCTTCTTGGCCTCCCCTCGAGAAACTAAATGGTCTCTTCGGAACTCCATAAGGTTACCCTCCACCAGCCCTAGAAGCTGCTGCACCACAGCAACCTCCTCATCTTGGGCATCCCAGTATAAATGTCGAGCACCCACCCCAATCTCTAGCCAACGGCCAAGTCGAATCAACATGAATATAAAAGAACTAGTTCGTTCAATTCTTCAGAAAATCATATATGATGCCACTAATTTGGAGTCGTCGTGGGGACTGGGACACCCACTCTCTACCCTAGACAAATTGAAACATCACTCTAACTGCTCCCACCGTCAATAGCTTTTAGTGCTGGCGAAGAAAGAGGCACAGTGTGCACAAATAACGCACCGCATTGGCCTAGAACCGTATTATGGGGATCCGAAGGGCAGTCAGAATATCCATCAACTCATCAGAAGGTGTAGTCTACTCCTTAAGTGGGCCTCATAAATGGTAATACAGCCCTCAAGAGGAGAGCATGCCCTATCTCCCTCGTTGGGCATCCTCAAAACGATCGACTTAGAGATGTTGAACTCAACATACAACTCCATCACCTCACTGGCCTTGATGACAGAAGCGATCTGAGTAATAGAATGAGCAATGGGAAAGGAAGCAAGAAGGTGGCAGAATACTTAAAATTTTTCAAGAAGGAAAGTTGAAGGAAAGCATGGGAAGTTTGAAAAGTAACGGACGGACCACTTAAAGGAGTGTGAACGCCTAAGAAAGTGAACTGTCTCGTAAATGTGCACCCATCATTGCTGACACATGCCGCTTCCTGAACAAGTACAATTGATTCAGATCCTCAACCGCATTAATTGCTGAGATTTCAAATTAACTGCATACAGACACGTAGCTAACTTTCCAACTGACAGGCCGGCGGCATGATAGCACGTCATTTCAACTCCCACTCCCTTAGAAATTCTCCGAATTTTGGCATAGATGGTCAACGAATCCGGTGAACACTTTTTTTGCCAGTTTTCCATATTTTGACTTTGACGGTTAACAAATTCGGTTAATAATTCCTTAGAAGTTATCTGGGTTTTAGCCTAGACGGTTAACGAATTCGGTCAACGCTTTCTTTCACGAGTTCTTTGAATTTTGGCCTAGACGGTCAATGAATCTGATCAATGCTTTCTTCTGCTAGTTCTCCAAATTTTATCCTAGACGATCAACGTATCCAGTCAACGCTTTCTCCAGCCAGTTCTCCGAATTTTGGCCTAAACGATCAATAAATCTAGTCAACACTTTCTTCCGCTAGTTCTCCAAATTTTTGGCCTAGATGGTCAATGTATCCGGTCAATGCTTCGTTCAGCCAGCTCTCTGAATCTTCGCTTTACGGCCAGCAACTGCACGCAACGCGATTAATAGGCTAAGAATCATCGCCAGGCCACCTCAAGGAGGTAACCCAACTACTCGCATCCCATCTTGAATATGCTAGAGGCCAAAGTCTCAGACCACCAGCATAGGGGGCTAGGATGGATAGGACGGTAATGGGTTGGCCCAAGAAGAAGAAACGGTCCAAATTCACAACCACCCATTAACGCCTGAACGATCAGCGCTTGCCATTGACCGGCTAAAAGGCCAATGAGTTAGGATATGCCCAAGATGGCCCACTTGGACTCAAGACGATCAACGCTTTCGTTAACCAAAATCATTCAAGATGGTCAACGATTTCATTGACTGAAAGTATGATCAGTTGACCGTCGGGAGGCCAGGCCTCAAGTGAGCCAAGCCCAAATTGGCCCACGCGACCGTCCTTGATCTGCAACGGTCTTTTTCGCTGATTTTATGCTCTTCATAGAAGACAATTTCAATGGAAATGGTCATTAGCAGATTCAACGTCCATCCTTGAAGTAAATCACCAAAATCTTCCTCCTGTCTGCTGTAAACTTTAACGGTTGCAGAACACAGAAGGAAAGCAATCAATTCAGCGACCATTCCAGAAAAGAAAATGATCCCAATAGAGCACGGGAATCAAGCCTTTCTACACAATGAAGGAAGCCCAAAGCAGCGCCTATAAAAGGCAATGGAGCCCTCACTCCAAGGCGCATATTGATTCGCCCACAATAAGCTCAAACGCTTAAACTCACCTAGCAACACTCTCTCGTTTGCCCACAAAAGCTCTCTGTAGAAAAGCTCACACGCTTCAGGCTACAAACGTTTTTTCTCTTTATCACTACGTTCCCAACGAACACAGTATCTAGAGAAAGCGCACCTCACAAGCCAACAAAGCCTTTCTCAACGAGAGCACTCACACAACTCAAACACTCTCTACATTTTCTTACATTATTTATTTTTACCTTCTTAATTTGAAGGCTGCTTACTGACTTAAGCGTCAGAGTGTTACGGTGGGATAACCTTTCGCTGTCACCTGATCTCTTATTCATAGTTGGAGTGTGCATGATCCATACTCATTGGGCGGAGCATGACCCGGACAACCGACTTAACCCAAATATGTTTGAAATTTGGATCCATAACGTATCATATCTATAATTTTTTACGTTATTATTATATTTATTTATTATATAATAATCTCATTTTGTAAGTATTTTAGAGATATATATAATTGAGATTAAAAGATAATCAAATAAAAATATGAAAATCACGATATTTAATAAAGGTGATAAATATAATAAATTGGGATAACTTCCTAACTTTTTTGCTAAGCTATTAGAAAAGTATGATATAATTATTCAATATACTATGTTGGAGATGCCATAGCAGAATAGTGTTACCAAATGGTATAATTATATTTTAATGGGTATGACTAGGA
>JAOVVI020016132.1:0-10976 GCA_028571085.2 Nepenthes alata
GTTTTGCAGATGAGCCGAAACTCACGCCTGAAATTTCCCAGCTTTCAGGATCTATGATACCCTTATTGAAGGATGTCGTGATTGGGAGGAATCTTGAAAGTGTGACCCTCTTGTCACCATATGTAGCGGCCCCCAACCTGGCAAGACCCGCCGGTATGGACAGTGTCTGTGTGGAGTTTGATGATCCACAAGGAGTTTTGAGAGCCGATGGGCCTCTTTCCTCTTCCAATTATATAGCATATTTTGCAGATATTTTAAAAAGTGGTACTAATTTGAATTTACCAGATTGTGAAATCCCGCTGCTCATCGAACCTATTGCTAATATGGATCGGTCGGACGTTCTGAGGGAATCTTGCTGTGTTGACGAGACTTCGCCCTTTTCAGCCAGCAAAATCACCTCTAAAGTAGAAAGTTTACGTGGGCAATTGATGGAGCTTAAGGACAATCGTAGCCTGCCGTTAACACCAGGGCTCATGCCCTGTAGCACCCAAGCAGCATGTACTACTGAAGTGGTTTCTGCTCAGCGTGAGCAGGCTGCCCAAGTCTCTCATGGTGCTGCTGTAGCCTCCTGTCCTCAAGAGCCTTCCTTTGCTCTGCCGGCGATACCATGGAAGAGATCAAAGGCCCGGGGAAGACGGAAACCATCTCCCAAGAATCCAAAGGGCCTGGGTTCCCACCCCTTTGAATCACAAATTTGATTTGAAGTAGTAGTGGCAGCACCGGATATTCGGGTAGCTGTGTATGCCGAGTTTTGGGGTCTTCTCCTTGTTCCATGTGTGCTAGTGATCTGCTGTCTTTCAGACGATGGAGTAGATCCCTCTGTTGAATTTTGTAGCTTTTGAATGGTGATGTCTCCTGCTGTGATGGTTGTGTGATGAATATTCAGCAGCTGTGCCTGCTGTAAGAAAGTCCCTGCTGGAATAAATTGTCAGCAAATGCCTATGTTGAGATCTAGGTAAGAGTCGAGGTGAGATGTTGGGAAAACACTGAGATGCTCCAACTATTATCCAAGACATCTACAAAGTGCCGAGGTAAAAGGCTATGTGCTACAGTGAAGACCGAGGTCTTCATTTGCCTTTAACCGAGATGTTTGTGTTTCGAGATGCTGTTGGTGCCGAGGTGTCTTGATTGTGTAGCTAGTATAGAATCGAGATGCCAAATGGGCATGGTGGTTGCCAAATGGCCGAGGTGCAGATGTTGGTTGAGCGAGTTGATTAGTTTTGAAGCTGCTGTGGTTTGCAGATTGCAGGTTTGTTGTGATACTAATATATATGGTTGGCAATTCTTTGGAGTTTTGTTGCTGAAGTATGATGCTGCCACTGCCTCACATGTTGCTCATATAACTGATGCTGCCGGGTGGGAGCTGCCTACCTGCTGAATTCTTAGAATTTTGCTGATGTATGAAGTTGCTAACTCTGGTTTGCTGATGTTGTGTGTTGTATGCTGAAGAATGTTAAATATCTGTCAATTACTTTGGTTTGTGCTGCAATCTTCAGCAGTTGCCCGAGGAAATTACTGCTGCACTGCGCTGGATGCTGCTATTGGAACTGTTGAAGCATGCAAGCTTCTTCATGCTCAAGCAAGGAAATTTGTTTTGTTTTCAGCTGCCCTATGGGTTGTAGCATGCTTTTGACTTAAGTCTAATGCTGACTTTGCTGATTGTTAAGTTTGTGCTGGCTTTCATTAAAGAATGTTGTCCATCTGCAGGACTTGGTCTTCGTTATATTATTTGGTGCTCGGGGTATGCCCTAGCATTTATGATTTAACTCAAATAAGAAAAACACTAGGAGATAAATCATATGTTGTGAAATTCTTTCTTTTTTAATGTAATTTACTTACTTACCAAAAAAAAAGCTTCTCTTGTGGTAGTAGATGAGGCCCGAAGAGCTAGAAAGTTTTTGCAATGTCTACAAGATTTAATCAAAAAGCAGTTGGTGCCCCTCCGATTGGACATATAGTAAAGTGCTTGATTTGGCCCTTCTCATTAAGTAAGAGTAGTTGATGGAGAAGCATTTCGAAAGAAGATCGGAGAGTAGAGGCTAATGTTTGAAGGTTGGTCGTTTCCTCTCAAGGTCAAATGTGCAAGATAAAGAAAAGCAATTGGGGTAAAGTCTTCTTCGATAATGCTCCAATATTCAAAAATGGTGTGTGATTATTGTGGAAAGAATAATGTTAGGAGACAATGTCATCACTAAAGCAGAGCTTGCTTTAACTGTGGCCAAGTTTGCCACACGATGAGGGATTTTCCATTTCCTTGGAGGCGTTTGGATAAGAAGATGTCTATTTCTGAGAGGGCATTTGTGGCAATGGCAAAGGATATGAGGGCGAATCCGTCAATAATTTAAGGTAATGTGCAATTTTCTAACTTTATGGCTGATATTTTGATTGATCTTAGGTACACACTCTTTAGTGGCCTTTGAGTTTATTTGTAATTTACGTGTGTCACCTAAAATTTTAGAGTTTGCATTGATGATATCTACCCTAGTGGTTAACTCTTAATTTGCTGATATTATGTATTTTTAATGTCCAAGTTGGGTTAATAAATTTGAATTGTTGGTCAACTTTATTTTACTTATATGTTCGATTTTGATGTTATTTTAGGGATGGTTGGTTGGCATGTTATAAATGTAAATCAGATTTTCGTCTAATTTGATTTGACATTATCAGTTTATTTTGGCTTAGTTAGATATATTAAAAAATAATTGTGTAGTGTAAATTTAAAGAATAATTGGAGCAAGGGAGAAAATTAGCACCTGAGGCATGCCTGACGCGCATTTGAGTATGGATTCAAGATTGAGGAATGCTCGAGGAGCGCCTAAGGTAGCACTCAAGCGCTAATTCCCATGGGGGCCACACTTGAGACACACCTGAGGTGATACTCTTGTGAGTGACGGTTTGGGCATGGTGCCTGATGCATGTCGAAGTGGAGCTCATGTGTTGATTTGCATATATAAGGAGCACCCACACACTGTTCGGTCATTTTGCACAGGAAAGAAGAAAAAGGAGAGAGAAAGAGAAGAATAAAGATAGTTTGAAGCATCCTTTTATTAGATATACTTAATTGGAGGTTGAGACAAGTATCCTTATAACCCATCATTGGTCTATTTCCTTTTTTGGGTTTTTTTTCTTATGTTTAGTGGATTAAATATATATGCATATTAGTTTACTTACCCCATTTGATTTCCTTGTACATGCATGTCCCTTTTAACGGTTATATTTGGATTTTTGCTTCGATTTTATTAATATTTGAGGGTTTTATTTATTTCAAAAAAATAGGTAAATGTTTTGAGGTATTATATTCATATATATGTGTATTTGCGAAGAAAAAGTCATGAAAACTTGTATATGGACTATGCATGTTGTATCCATGCGTGTCTGGCTAATTCAGCCAGTGTATTGTTGTTGTTGCCTTGTTGCAACTTCATCTAATGTATGGCCTGCTGCATTGATTGGTATTTGCCTCCTCTGGCTTTAGTGATCCTGTGCTGCAGCCAGTTTGTGATTGAGGGACAGTGGAATTATCTTCTGTCTCGAGATCTTATTTTCTGCAATTTTGCTTGCTGAAGTTGCGGATGCCTCGTCCTCTGCATCAGAAGTAGCTGATATTGCCTTCTGGTGATGGTTGGTTCAGTGCCCCTGGTACTAATGGTGTCTGGTGGATATGGAGGTTTGGAGCATGGTAGATGTTACGCTGCTGCCTCTTTATGCTCTGCCTGTTGCTCGTTGGTGTTGGATTTAGTTATTGCATGCTTTGGAGTATGGATTGTTGCATCTGTTGATGCTGAGATTGCAGAAATGTCCCTGAATTTGAAAGGAATTGGTAGGCCTGTATTGGCCTTTCATATTCTTGGACGAGTTTTTGCTTAGGCTGATGGCCTGTATTGTGGTTCTGGGTGCTGCAACTGATGTTGGATATGAACCTGTGCTGCTGTCTGGATTGTTGTGGTTTGGTGCCCGTGTGCCTTGTTGGTGCAGGGCTGTGAAGCTGCGGCCGGAAGATGCTGCTGGGATGGGGCTCTGTTGTAGCTGGCAGGGTGATTTCCAGCATTGGTATGACGCGTTATGAGGTTGGAGCCTTGGATTTAAGGTTTCTTTTGAGATCTGCTATGTCAGTTAGCCACAGTTGTTGCTGCTGTTGGAATTCAGATGCTGGTCGGTTGCTTGTTGATGTGTATGCTGACTTTTTTCGTTGGGGACTCGGTGCTGTTGCTCCTGGCTTCTGAAGACAAAGTTCATCTTGAGTTGGTATTATGTTGGCTGTTGGCTGATTTGCTGCTGGCTACATTTTTTGCTGATATTAAAATTTTTTGGCATGGATTGGCATGCTCCTTGATTAGGAACCATCTTGTGTGGTTTTCTAGTATTGTATGAATTCCTGCATTTTTATCGTTTTGTAGGTTTCATCTATTGTATCAAAGTGCTCGGGCATGCCCTAGCTATTTAGGTTTATCCCCAAGTCGGAATAACACTTGGTGATAAATCCTAATTTGTAATTCTTTTCTCCCATTAATCCAAATCACTTACTTACCAAAAAAAAAAATGTTGTATCCATGCATTGTTGCTCCGAATCAGGCTCTATCTTTGTTGTTTGCTTTGATATATGAACTTTCCGAGTGGAAACTTTGACCTTTTCCACTAGATTGTAAAAGTTTTTGATATGTAATATAGAGACCCTTATCGATTCTATTTTTTATGAGAACTATCATAATGAATTGAATCGAACTAATATATTCGAACGTCTTAATATATGATATAGATTTGAGAAGTGTACCTGTGACGTACCGTATTTTTAACCAAAAATCTGGCAGAGTTTCGGCTGTTATACGGTCGTTGGCCTAATACAAAAACCTTTAAAATATTCTATACAATATACATAATCCGCATCATCACAACATAGGATCCACAAGCCACAACAAAACACATGGCACCGACATCATAATTCAAATTATGACCTCGGTTCAGATAAGATGCCACTATGTACTTAAATAAACCGTAAAAACCTACGGAAGCATCTACATCTATCAAATACAACATAAGTTAGACTACATATACAATATCATCATCATCATCATACATAAACATATATATATAAATCATCTCAATGAACCAAATACTCCATGAGGAAGGTGCAAAATTACAAGACAAAATCCACAAAACTTTTTCCTCCAAGATCCACAGCCTAACCAACTCCTGAGCCATACTCTGTCATGTTAGGCAGAAACTCGTGCTCATTTGAAGGATGGAAAAACAGTAAGGGTGAGCTAAATACTCAATAAGTATAATATAATCAAGGATAATGTATAATATATTCAAAATAGAATAGGGAAGGAGATAGGAGTATGATATATGATGCATAGTATAAAATATGAATAAATATATTTTTAAAATATAAAGAATTTTTTATATTTTATATTTTTTCTCTTAGGGTTTCAAAATATATATAAATTTTTTAATTTTTGTGGATCAGGACCAGTAGATCTTACTGACTAATGGTACGAGAAAACGAGGAAAGGAATGTGCAGGTTTCCACACATTCTAAGGCGCAGCCCATGCTGTTCAATAACCCGTGATGAGCAGTATAACTTTAACCCGATATACGGGACCATATCACATATGCCACCATGTCCCACGTGGTTAAGAGGTAGTCATCGTTCTTCCACAGTAATATCCTATGGCGTACCAAGAAATATTACCTGCCACAATACACGGCAAGGATAATCCTTGAGTTTTTACTATAATATCAATGGCATGCCACGGGATACTACCCTCTAAAATATAAATCAGTGGTCCAGGTTTCACGATTTCTTATTCTTTGAGGAAAAGTTCACCAAACTTCTTTTATAAAGTTCTCACTCCGGGAGAACGAATCATACATATATCAAATTGTGGCATTCCCACTTAATATTTTGCATATCTTGCATAATTATTATAGATAGATACAGATAATCACTTCTTGTGGATTTAACTCTTCACGTGACTTTAAGTATATGTATAATTTAACATGATTCTTTGGAACAATTAGGAAATCCTTACCACATCGGGCCAAACATGACTTTAGAGCTTCCAAACGAAATAATCTTTTACAAACGGTTCACATATAATATTTTCGGAATATACAATTGAGTATATAAAATTACATATGATAAAAACCCATTAAACCAAATGGAATCATGCAAAGCCCTAATTAATTCGGATAAACAATGTCGGGCGCGGGTTTAGAGTCCTGTATGTACGAAACCGGACAAAACCTGGAAAATCGGACACCAAATAGGTAAATAACCATATTCAAGGCATGAGTTTTCATTATCGAAAGCCAAACCATATATAAAACTCAAAATAATCGGTTAAACGATGTCTAGGTGCGGGTTAGGGTTCCAGCGATTGTAATTCCACATATATAAGGTATGAGTAATGATATCTTAAGGCCAATTTATGTAAAAGCCCAAAAAATCGGAGGGTAAAGGCATTCGGGTGCGGGGTTAGGGTTTTAGGATGCACAAATCTGACGAAAACGTTGAATCAAATAGTAAATTAATGAATTCCCGTGCTTAAGTCGTAGGTTTCATAAAATATGTGCATGGGTTTGGTATCGGGATAATAATACCCAATGGGAATCAAACAAAAATGAAAAAGGGATAATGAAAAAGGTATGGGTGAACTTGACTCAATCTGATCTATCACTTTTCCAACTAGCTCGAAGTCGAAATCGGACTCGGAGACCTCGGTTTCCTACTCCCTCGACCTCTCTCTCTCTTCTCTTCTTTCTCCTCTTCTTCTTCCCAGAATACCCTGCTTCCTGTTCTTCCTATTATTATTATTATTATTATTATTATTATTATTATACATATATATATATATACTTTCAGATTCTAGCTTACGTTCTGCTATCACAACCTTGAAGAAATGATCCTTTTTAGAAAACCTTAACCAAATAAATTATCTAAATTCCCAACATCTATTGTTTCCTTTCTAAATCTAGGTTGGAACCTTATCACAAGTCAAATTCCTAATTCTACACAAGGTTTAATTCGACCACATTCTCATTCCCTTAATCATCGAAGCCTAGGAAAATTCTTAATAATTTATCAAATTTAAAGGCAACCCAGATTTACCGGCTATTTCCTCGACTTAATTCAAATCCTTAAATAGACTAATGGACTTCTACTTCAGTTCATTCTGAGCCTCGAAAATGACCCTTCACTTCAAACCTTTTACTGAATCTTAAAATATATGATCATTTGCTCTGCTGCGCTACTCTAATTGACCATTTACTTGCGTGCTAAAATAAAATCCTCTTGCAACCCAAATTCATTGATTCATGTTAGACACCTAGGTTACGTGACAGCTATAGGCTTAAGAAAAATCCCAAAGATATCAACACAACTAAGGCAAGGTCTTCAATACTCAGATTACGATTAACTTAGGAAACACAATTGAGACGATCACCCAAAATTTTGGCACAGCCTCAATTCACCACCTAGGTCATGAAACATAAATGCTCAGCAAACTTATTATTTCGTTGGCATACCATCGAGCCAATCTAGTTGACCCGCACACATTACCCAAGTTCTTGATAAATGGACCGTTCTCGAAAGCTAATCTACAATTATTCAGACACCCAAAATTTTTGGCATTCTAACAACCCCAAAGCAAAACCACAAGGACTTCTCATATCATAATTTCATAACTTCAATACTTCGAATATAATTTTATCTTCCAAATCAATACTAAGACGTCCCATTAGCCCAAATATTGGAAACTACTCGTGGCTCACCATTCAAATCTCCTACGAAGTATCGAAAACATAATAAATCTAAAGACTCCCAATAATATATTATCGGTCCTAATGTCCACTTTCCTTAGAAGACACTGAGGTTCATCTTCACAATTCTTAAACGAGTTTATCCATTTGCACTAATGCATGATCATATCCTCTGTATGATATAACTACTCAGACCTTTAGGATTATCTAGACAATAACTACATCCATAAGCAAAACCTATGAATCCTTGAAGCAAATATCCTAGTTGTCAACTCCAAACCATGGTTGGAGTAACTCTAATCATAGACTTCTCCCCCACTTAATCCAAGGGCATCTACCTGCATACGAGGTAGGAAAAGCATAATTCTAGATTTTCCTCACAAGCATCACGTTCTATAATAATTCGTTAAATCCATCAATGATTAATCCAAATGACATGGTTGACAATTCCTCAAAACTATCTTCATGTCTTGCATCCCAATAGATACTGATTGCTTCTAAGCCAAACGCCCTGTGAATGTTGCAAAACCTCGAGGAACACTTAACGAAAATCTTACCGAATTCATCTAGATCGAAGATAACCGCACATTTACGTGACATCAATCAGTCTTTTGCTCAAATATCTACACAAGCACATACATGCAATCGAAGAAACCATATACCTGACATAACACTTCCCTGCACTAAACTTACCATTGATCTCAACTGAGCACACGGCCAGCGGCCTTCCTAATTCATGATACCATCCTCAAACAGAGTTCATACATCCAATGATCTTATGAATTCCTCAATGAGGCCTTCACAAGATTGTCCCAAATGTGACTGAAAGATCCACTCTATCAAATCCACTGAAATACCAATGAACCTTCAAACCCAAATGGCGTTACCAAAATTTGTAACAGCGGAATCCTTATCCCGAATTCTATCACGGGCACAATTCTCAAATATCCCCAATCAACAATGCTATGGATACAGATTGATCTTAGAAATCATCAAGCCATTGTAATGGATCAACTAAATCACCTATTCATTCACAGTGTCCGCTTATCAAATCATTAATCTTTCGGTCAACCTAAGTTTTCAAAAATCCACAGATAACCTCATCAATTCATCTTACCTACCTCAAAGGTTCTACAACATCCCATGGCGGCACCTAACCAATGCTTTTTCGATTCTGCATGGAATCCTTAAGGATTATTGCTAATTTTGACACAACCTCAAATTCGATCAAAAGATCAATCACCTGATCTTGCTTCAAAAAACATTCTCAAATATTCACACGACCAAAACTCCTCAATGACCATCAGATATAGTCTCATATACTATAGGGACTTGATGCGAATCCTCATTGAATAATTTGCAGGCAAGACGATACTAATTTCTTGATATTTTTTGGTAAGTAATGAAATTGTATTAAAAATAAAGGAAAGAAAATACAACACCTATGTTCTATTCCAAGTGTTTTGCCGACTTGAAGATAGAACATAGTAACAAGGGTAGCCCAAAGCACCTTGACTCAAGTCATGAAAGCAAGAATACAATCAAAACATCATATAGCATGTGACACGATAGTAATGTCTCCAACTCAGTCGTCTAAACATCAGATCGCCACATTTATCAACACAAGATCAATCAGCTCCCATACCGGGAACATAGAAGAGAGGGAACCAGGTAGCCCAGTAGAGCAACAGGCCTCCCAAACCGAAGACGAAGCTAGCAATAAAACCAAATCAGCACACCCTCCCAGACAATCTTGTAGTCCGGCACGTCGCATCAACCCAGCTATCTACTAGTCATAGATCTACGCTGGAACCGTCGCAAAGGCAGAAACCACACGTGTCCGATAGGAGACAGATTCCGCACCATCCAGCAAGATCGTCCACGTAGGAGGAAGCCCATCGTGCGTAGACAGAATAACAGACTAGCAAATTTAGAGAATCCACACCCATAAAAGCAACAAGAAGCCTCTTACTCTAACAGTTGGATTGCTTTATGAACTGCAGAACTCAGCACCATTCTCACCAGAACATAGCAAGGAGAGACTACTTATTGTGGCAGCGGCACCATCCAGTTTTTGTGAAGGCCGCAAGATTGTTAAACCAAATTGACTTCTGGTAACAGAACACCACACCACACCAGCACCTCCAGCAGCTACAAACGTCCACTTCAAATCCACAACATTCTGGCCCCGAGATCAACCTCAGCAATGGGAAATACCATGAAGTAGAGCACCACTTCAGGATAAGAGACCGAAATCAACTTACCCCGTTTTTTTTAGACTCGTGCCCAAATTTTCACAACCCGATCGAAAAGTATAATATCCTTATCAACACAACCTATATCGGCACTATGACTTACCAACCAAATCATTACTAATATCATATCAAAGCTTGGCACCACAATTAAAATCGAATCATTCCAACTGATTTTTTTTTGGTAAGTAATAAAATTTGAATTAAAAATAAAAGTAAGTACAAAAGCTATGTTCTAACTCCAAGTGTTTTGCCGACTTGGAGATAGAATATAAACACTGGGGCATTCCCCGAACACCATCATGAAACAATTCATGAGTACGAAAGAAAAACAAAAAGGGGAAAGTCTGCTAGATTTGCATCGTCTAACACGGCCACAAGCCGTCAGCTATCCGGTCGGTTGATTCAAACCCAAACCGGGAGCCACTAAAAAAAAAGCCCCTTAACACATGAGACTAGTCATGCAATGCAAATAAAATCAAGCCACCATATTCAATCACACACACTAGAAATCAGCAGCCATAATTTAATTCAGCATCATTATTCATTGAGCTTGCTGGATTTCAGAAAAAATCAGCAGCCCAACTCCATGTTGCTTCAACTAGGCTCATGACAGCAGCAACATACAGCATTTGCGTGGAAGCCCCAAATTTGTCAACACCAAAATTGCTCCAGTACATCATAACACCAAGCCAGCACCAGCAGAAGCAATTTTTGGCAACCAAAATCAGCAGCAGCTGTCACCGGAAGCTGCATGAAACTACTGTTGGGGTCGAAAGACCCAGATCCACTAGATCTGGCATCAGCGGAAAAACCCGAACCCCTCCGTCATCGACAGCCACCCGTATAGTAGGAACAAGGAACAATGAATGAGATGCACGGTAATTTTTACGTGGAAACCCCTTCCCAACCGAAGAGGAAAAACCACGGGACACATAGTCCACCAATAAATCCACTATGTA
>JAOVVI020016133.1:0-10976 GCA_028571085.2 Nepenthes alata
GGCCAATTATCTCTATTTTTAAATAATATCTACTTTAAAGGAAACTTACTCAACAAGTAAGGTAAGGTTCAAGTCACTCGCCCATTTCCTTGCCCTTTCTTCTTCACTTCTCCCATGCAAACTCTGTGGGCAATATATAGCCATCCAGTCAGTCAATTAAAGGTAAAACCATACAATATAATTTAAAATAAAATCATATATAATATATATATTTCCTGTATAGCAAAAATTTTATACGCTGGACTGTTTTTCTAATGAAAATAATAAATCAACATTTTTCCCATCTAAGTAAAAACAACACACAGCGGACCGTAAATATTTAATTTGTTAAATCCCATAAAAAAAAAAAGAAATAGAATACATAATGTACATGGATTGGAAAAAATAAACTATAATTCTGTCGGATCATCAAATAATTCGGTACTAAACAAAAGAATATGAAGAAAAAAAACGTATCTAGGGCTTGTATAAAGGAAAAGGGAAGGGGGAAGAGGAAAGGTGAAATACAACTCATCTTTCAAAATTTCCATGCCGAAGAAGTTGTTGATCGAGGATAGCTACCGACCAATTATTAAAAGATAAAAACCGTGCTTCATGGTGCAGCCTCGTGTGGATCCCGGAGTACTCGGTCGACATGGGTGCCAAAAACTGATGTCTAAGCACCCAAGAAGCTGCAACAAATTCTTCAAACAATAAAGAATCAGGTTGAGTGTGTATACATCTAACGCTAATCGTCGGGATCCATTTCCTCGTCCTGCTCAAATGATGGTCCTGCGTCGGCCGCCTGGACTTCCTCAGACTCCAGCTGCTCGTCAGACTCTGGCTCATCGTCTTGTGTTTTGTTCAGGTCGGCGATGGTCTCCTGCATGCTGACCCCACGATCCATCCACTTTGGACACTCGTCGAATCCATATAATGAGCGGATAGAATCAGCAGAATCAGCTGTCAGACACGAGCATTCGGGGAGGGGATGCGACAGGAAAGAAGTTTGTTTCGACATATGCAGTTCCCTTGAAAGGCCCTCTACGCCGAGGCTCTTGTTCAGATGATCTCGGACGGAAAGCGTCCAGTTGTGGTTGGGATGGTAAAGATGATCGGTGATGTTCATAAGCAGTCTAGCTAAATATTTCCTAATCACAAAACAGGCACAAGGAGGATGTTAATTGACAAGACAGTAAAAAGAAGTTAGCTCAAAGCACAAGTTCCCACTATGCATGTGGCACGGGAAATGATCACACCATTCCGGTTGTAGTCCTACTTTACATAATGTAAGAGGTGAGTTTCACAATAAGAACCCGTGACCACCGGATCCTACGGCGACAACCCAACAATTGCTACCAAGGACACAAAGTATTGCTTATTAACAAAAAAATCTAAGAAAGAAAGAAAGGATAGCCCGATATATAAAGCTCCGGCTAAGTGTAAGGAAGGAAAGGACAACCATCGGATCTTTCTACAACTCAAACCCGTAGCCACTTGATCAAATATATGAACCGAACAGTGAGAAGCAAGAAGAAAAGACAATGAATGACATTAATTTCAGGTGAACAAATTGCTTGCCTAAGTTAAGATATGGCAAGATCGCCCAAAATCATTCACAAAACCCGTCAGTGATCCTACAAAAACAAACCCTCTAGACAAAATTATCAAATTGGGAAGAGTGGTGCCATGGCTATGCCCTTTAACCATTTTTACAACACTGTTGATGATGTGACATCTTATCCATCCATACTAATGGGCCAACAAAATATGAATGGATGGATATCTCATCATTTGAAGATGTTTCAAGAATAATTAAAAGATATCCCAAAACAGTTCTCAAGAGAGAAATATGCTTCTGAATGAGAAGATTCAAATAACGGGCAAAGATTTCTGTATAGAGAGGTGGATGGAAAAGAGGAGAACTGGGAGGATAGGGATTATTGATAGAACCCCTAGCCCTCTCTAGGACCAACTCTTAAATCCATCTAATAGTCAGAATATAAAAATCAAATAGTCATTTAAATTACTTAATATAATCACCATAATTTATTTTTTGACTTTTAATCCTAGTTATTAGATAGATATCTGGTTATTAGATAGATATGAGAGTCAGCCAATTAAAATGACCATAACAGCTCTTGAAGTAGACAGCCTAAGAAGCAATAACTTGTGAGAGACGGTAAACAAGAAAACTACTTATCAAACTTCAGTGGGCAAATCAACTGACCAGCAAAAAACAGAAAAAAGAAAGAAAAAAAAGGCCACTGGATGATGGCAACAATAACAAGAACTCAAGAAAGCAGAATTAAAAAATGACTCTTGTACTCAAAATCACCCCAATTTCACTAACATTTCAAAGACCATCAACATAGACAACAATCAGGGCATAAGGATCACACAGTTGGAGCTTGATCCCTGTGGATCCATGCTTGATCCAAGGTTCAAGTCTCACCTCCTTCCCCTTTATTATTATTAGCCCTGCAAACCAAAAAAAGACAAACAGCATTCAAACCAGGAACTGCTGATACCTGTTCGGTCGATATGTTCGTAAAGACGCCATCTCATACAGTCGGTGTCCCATAATCAAGCTTGAAAAATCAGGCAATCCGCTGCCATCATTATGGAAACCCGGGATAAATGCATCTGCTTCTACCGAAACTACATAATCGAGAGCTGACCACAGCAGACTATGTGCTTGCCTCCTTAAATCAACAAGCGAGGGGTCTGGCTCTGCATCCTTCTCAGCAACCCAACCATACCAGCCTTCCTTCTCGTGGTGATAGAAAGGTCGATCAGGAGGTGGTGGGATGGGACGAGGACGAGGACCCGCCTTGTCCCATTCTTCTTTCAGTTGCTGCATGCTTTTGGCGGGAGGTGGCTGGACAGGATCGTCAGGAATAGGATTCTCTTTGCCGACTAAGTTAAATAGTTCCTGCTTGCTGCACAAAGAAGTACGATCCACCGAGTTGGTGTATAAGGCACGAAGAGGGATCAGCACTCTTTGACCCCCAAATGTTTCAGAGCCAGCCAAATATATCCTTGTTGCTGGAGGATAGCCCATGGCTCGGAGAATCAGTCCAACCTACATTATATCATGTTTAAAAAAAAAAACAATCTGAATTCATAGACTGCATTCTGCTATCCATGACATGAAATATGACAAAATTGTGATATGTTACCGTATCAAATATATATTGACTGATAACACCTGATATTTTCTGTTATATTATCCCATATTTGTTCCACAAGTTTTGATTCACAAAAAAAACTTGTGCCCAATATGTCTAGTACTAGTACTGATATGTATCACCCGATATGGCATATATAGATACAACTGTAACTGATATCAATACCAATATTTTCATCCATGTTGCTATCTTATAATCCTCCACAGAGATTCAGGCCTCACATCCCAAGAGCCCTTCCAGTGTCCAGGCTCCTGTTATGTGCACAAATGAATATGCAACCCTTGCATATAAACCAGAGAGACAGAAGAGATGCTAAGACTGCTAATAATATGATCTATAAGAGTATATAATTTACAAGAGTACACGATTTATAACAGTAGTGATACTGCCCAAGTGAAAGTGGTGATCATTGGGCATGCTTATGCTCTATCAAACAATAATGGTTACTCACACCCAACAAAAACATGGAACAGCTCCGGAAGTTTCAAGTCCAAAGTGGGCTATGCAGAGTTCAACAAAGACTAAATGCAGAAGCTGAGCAGTTACCGAACTGGGAATCCAACCTATTTTCCCCTAAGTTGGAGTTGTTTGTATGATTCCTAACAATACAACACAATTTGCACGTTTCTATTTACTTGTTCACAGATTGAAGCTCTGCTCTAAGGTTGCACTTTGGTCACACATGCTTAGGAGTCTTTTTGTACAACTTTGTTATTAATAAACTAAGAAAAAAAAACAGGCATTATTAACATACTTCAACAATAAGGCATGCTACGTTAGAAACTCAAATCCACTCCTATCACAAAGTTCCAGAGGTAACAAAAAAATATACATGACAATGCTCCAAAAAATAAAAGGTGCAAATTTGGGATTAGTACCTCTTCCGGCATGAGAGGGCATGAACCATTTGTTTTCCTATCATGTGAATCAACACTTAATCCTTCTTTGATGATATGTTGCTTAATCAATTGTGCCCTCCGATACTGTATAAGTTCAGTGTGAACATCCTGGAAATCACAAACTTCTGTCAGAAGAGCCAAACTGGTTTACCTTGGTTGACAGCTGCAAAAGAATGTTTTTCTTTTTTTTGCAAGTAAAGTTGGCCAAGGGGGAATCGAACTTGAGACCCTTTCAAAATGCAGATTACCCTTTCCTTCCACGTGTACACACATCCATCATCTTTTCCTTCATCAGGAAAGGAACACACGAATGCACACTAGAGAGAGCAAGCCCATTGAACAAAAATCCATAAAAATGGCCTTAGCATTGGAGAATTTAAACTAGTGTATAAATTCAGTTCCTTATGGCATATCCTATTCCTGCCCTTTCAACTCATGAATTATCACGAAGATCTCCTTAGACAGACAATCTAGAAAACTCGAGCACCCTTCTGTAGACAAAACCAATGTTTGCATATATCAGGAAGTGGGAAAGACATTTCCTCTCTTTTAGACGAAAAAACTAAAAAGAAAAACTTGAAAAAACAAAAAAGAGGATATTGCCGACAATATTGAACGCTATGTACTGACACATTTAAGCATGTTAATGACTCAGCAAAGTCTACCTACAGCATTATTTACTCATGGCCCAGGTTCATTGATACATTTCCAAATATATAACTTCCACATTCCCCAATGTATGCGTGCACAAACAACTTATGTTGTTATAATTCAAACAAGGCGTGACACCTCTCAAACAATTCAATTTACACTATCCACAAGAAGAGGAAAGGAGGAGAGGAGACAAAATTGGCAGATACTAACGGTGAATATAGCATTCCCCTCCTCTCTTCCAAAATGAAAAACAAGAAAATTATTCAAAAAAACATTTAACAGTGGCAACCTGGAAGAGCTCAGCACAGCCATGATAAGCTAATGTATCTTTCACAAGGCCTGGATGATAAGCAAGGTAAGGTTGACCAGAAACACGCAGCCTGTAAAGAAAACAATATGCTTCAGGTTACTAAATCAGCTTTCAGCTTTCAGATTACAGTACAACAAAGGGTGTCAGCTCCTTTTGATGATGACAACTCAGAAAAAAAGAGCTGACGGAAATGCATAGCAACTCCATCAATCAGGCACTAGACATATTCACAGTACTAGGATCATATATGATTGCTGGTACATCTCAAAACCCAGAATCTGATAATTTTTCTCTTTTTTTGTTGGTAATCCAAGAAGGGGGTCAGTAGGCACTCAACCCTGGGCAAGTGGTAGACCACTTGGCATCCACCCACTTTCAGGGACCGTGTGCCCTCAAAGGGGGTTCATATGATTAATGAAAGCATTATAGAAAAATAGTTTAATTACACACAGCCTCAATGTTATGCACACTATAATATTCCACTTATGTTTTTTGATTTTTACAAGGTCAGTGAGGGGTGTGGGCTACCCTATATGCAGTCATACATTCTTACCTTTGCACAATTTGATGCCCAAGTGCCAAAATTTCTGTGCGGAAACGAAGGGCATGAAATGCAACCCTACATCTAAGCCTCTGATACTCAACCAAGCTAGGAGGAAGGATATTCTGGAGAAAGCACAAGAACAAAAAGTAGAAGCGAAAAAGAAATTGGAAGAAATGTTAGCTCATTGAAAAACAAGACAATAGTGTATATGAAAGGGAAAGCAGACAAACAAGTACACAGGCCAACATGAGTGCCTGTGCAGAGAGAGCGAGTGAGAGTGGGAAAAAGAGCACAGTAAAAGTAAAGAATTCAGAAACCAAGTTTTCTTTGTTAAATCAAATTTAATTGACTAATCTCAGAACTTTCTCTCTTTACTCCTATTCATCATTTTCTCTCACTATCTCTCTATTATTCCATTCTCTTTCTTTACTCTTCTATTTCTCTCTTCATCAAATCCTAGAGGCTGTTTCAATGCACATTGCTCTATAACTAAGTTCCTTAAATTTTTTTTAAAAAATGCGTATGCTGCTTGTTTAAAACTACATTTCAAGAGCTCCTCTAACCAGTCTGAAATCATGTTAATCTAACAACTGTGGAGGAAATAGCGATTGCCTTGAGAGTAAAATGAAACTTTCTGTACTTTTGGAATATCTCAACAGTTTATTTCATTTTATATGAACTAAATAAGGCATATTCTGTTTCAAAAGCTTCATTTGTCTCATTCCGGCTGAACTAGACAAGGGTAAAGTTGAACAGCTCATTTAATTTCAGCAGCTTCTAGGTTTTCAATAGCAAAGAAATACACTTTAAATTACAAATAGATGCTCCAAGATGCTTTAAATAGTGGAAAATAAAAAAGAGGATGGCACGGCCACAAAGGAGGATCATTTTTCCTCCCTCACCGAAAAGCTAACAAAATAAGTCAAATGTATCAAATAAAACCAGGGGGAATTTCAGAAAAAGGATCCAAAATATATATAAAGTTTGGACTAAATGGAAACGATCCTTGCAAACAGGCATTAAATACAGAAGTTGGTTGGCAAAACTTTTGTGATGTAGACAAATTTAAGTTTCCAGAGTGCAGGGGGACATTGCAAAACAACATGTAGAAGAATCATTACTGTGCAAGTCAATTCTTCAGAGAAAAGAGGATATTTGAAAGAAGAGTACTCATAAGCTACAAGATGCATGCATAAAAAACTGTACCTGAAGACAACCTCCATCAGATAGCACCAATCCAATAACCTTTGTTTTTTTCAACACTGGCAAAACTTCACCAGTGTAATAGCTTGGAGAAGCAGACCGTGTGGGTTTAAAAATTGGAAGCTGTTTCTTCTTTTGGGCTTCCTTCAACTTTGAGGGTAGACTCCTCACAACAATTACCTCATTCTTGAGAGCTGCTATGAACTGATCTTCATTGTAAAGATATGAAAAGCTTGTATACTTTGAACTGGAAAATGTCCACATAAGAAAGAAAAATTGTGAACTTGATGGTCTCAGGAATTCTATGGGTTAATATTGTCCATACACAGTAACAAAGACATCCCCTGGGTAATCAAAGTAAGAATATGACAAAAACCTGATGCCTTTTGAGTGACTACTTTCTTGAATCTCTGGAATGACAAGGGTAGCATTCAAGAGCCTTGATACAGCAACAAGATCAGAAATCTATCAAATACATAACATGAGAAGTCTCAATTAGAAAGTAACAGAAAACAAATAACGAAGCAAGCCAACAAGAATATTGAAAGATGGCAGCTCAAACGACCAACATACCAAAGTTCTTATTCTCTCAAAACCTCCAAAAATTTTAGCAAATATGAAACCATTACTCTGTTCAGATGGACCTATAACAAGAAACACGGTTAGGAAATTACAATTGAAGAATGATCCTCCAAAAATAAAAGTCTACTGCAAGGAGAATGTTTGACAAACAACCCATTTCAAAGGCCACAAACAAGCTTCCAGAAAAATGGAGTATTTTGCATTTATCTGTCCAAGTCCTAGTTGGTTCTCACCAACATATACAATGCTCACCAAATATTATCCAAAAATTTCATTAATATTCTCAAGAACAAAGATGGTTCAGAACATCAAGCTTCAGGCACAGCTTGCAGGATGACTTTCGAGAGGAGAGATCATTCCAAAGATCACAAATTTGATTTATTCCCACAAACCCCCCATTTCAAAGGCCACAAATTTGAATGACCAACCAAATCTAAAGTTGGTTTGGCTTGGTTGTTGACCCAAGTTACTCATGGAGCAGAAAGCTTCCATCTGACCTACTGACTTCAAGAGAGCAACTTGATGCACCCATGTTACTCTTAAGAACCTTGCGATATCTCCCAAAATCACCATTTGTGTATTATCACCTCAGTATGGCCATTAAATGATGTGAATGAGAATGTCATGAGCCCCACCAACGTAAACAAATAATACACCAAATAAAAAACCACTGAAACAAGAAGGGAGCGCAACTCCTAGCAGGACTTATTTTCATCGAAAGGGTCTTGTACAGTAGTAAGCCTTCTTTTTTCAGTGCTCAAAGATTCGGAAGTTTGTTACGTTTTCTCTTCATCTTATCATTCTTAACTGCTAAAGTTTCATATATGTATTCTCTTCCTCTTAATTTTTCAGCAATCAAATTTCTCAACACTTCTTAATTTTTCAGCCTTAGTGTTCTCCTTTTAAATTTTCAGAACTTACAGAGCCTCAATCAGTCAAAATATATCATATACACTCCTATTTTTAACTATATTTCAAGAGCTTCCTAACAGAACAAGAATCATATTTCATCACATTCCTAGAGACAATTAGGACAAATTTAACACTTTCAGCATGGTTCTCAATTCTCCAGCACAAGTTTTCAGACAAATAATTTCAATACAAAAGAATGCTCTTAAACTTGTCAAACTTCTAAAAAGAAGGCTTACATGGAATAGAGCCCTGACCACCTATATCTTTTCTCTTTCTTTCATATAACCACCACTTCTTTTTCTTTCACCATTTCAGCAATTTATATTCCAATTTGAGAATAGATTCACCTCAAACATTGAAAAATTTTCCAATTTTTTTTGCTCTATGTTTCCGTATGATTTTTTTCTTAATTCTTAAACTTTCTAGTCAAGCATGGATAAAAATATTAATATTGGTATTGATATCGATCACAGTACATCGGTACCAAACATATTGGACAATACGTATCAGTATTGAATATATCGAATGAAAAAAATTCTAAAAATCGTAATATGACAAGACCACATTGACCGATATTTTAAATATTGACTATATCAGTCGATACAAAAACATATCGTAAAATTGTTACAGTATCAAAAAATATTAATATTGGAGGGGGGCTGATACTAATACATAAATACGATACGTATGGGCCAATATTTCCATAAATGATTCTAAGTAACATTCAATCACCATCTTGTTTCCCAATGGAGGGAGAGCCATTATGGGAGGGAGAGTCATTATGTGAGGAAGGTCACTTGGGCGCCCTTCCATTAGAATCACCACACTGAATATTCGGGGATGAGGGATGGAGGAAAGGATTAGAGTTATGGTCACGTGGATGAGTTCTATTATCAATATTAGGGTTCTTTGAAATTTCTTGCTATCCAATACGTTGGTTCTGGATGGCCATGCTTGTTGAGGTAGAACGGGTCAGAATGTAGGTTGTCACTCAAGGAGGCATTCTAGCAAGAAGTCCGACCACTACGCAAGTCACCATCAACCTCATAGAGAAAGCAAGCTACCTTTCTTTGATAGAGAAGAGAACAATGGTAGTCGTGGTAGGATCAAGGATCTTTACACAATGAAGCGAACTCTTTTATCGTGTTGCATTTTCTCTAGCAATATAACTACACCCCCTCAATACATTGTACTGGAGCGATCCCGTTCTATCATCGTCTATACTATCGATACCTTTGTATTTATAATTGAGCGATTGCATAATTCAAAGGAAGATCACCAATACATTGACAATTGGATTGGCATGGATCAAAAAACATTCCTAAGGTTAGAGGCTCAACTGTACAAATCAGTCAACCCAGCCCCTACAACCTTAAAGCCTAATCAAGCTATAGAATACTCAAAAAGTTTATCCTTGAAAAACCAATGAAACTCTCAGTTGGCAATAAGAAAGAAGGTGAAAAATGAAACTCTCTCGCTCGACCACCAATATCTTACACAGCATTTCCAATAGCTTTTGCCTCTACTACATACAATAACTACAATTCTAATGACTGCCCTACTTACTTGCATGTCATCTTCGTTGAACTAACAGCTCTAGGAGAAAAAGACAGGCCCAACGAACTAACTTGCATTATGATCGTGACTTGAAAAATGAAAGAAGAGAGAAAAACTTAGAGTTGGTGCTTGCTTGCTTACCAAGCTATCCGAACGACTTTCTCCAATTTGGGGTCGAGTGAATTGGATACCCAAGAACCATAATCTTGATCAATCAATATCCGGAACCACTTGCCATAACACTCCCCACAAAATGGACATACCACATTGGATTTTATATAAATGAAAACAAAAAGATAAAGAATTTCTACATCCAAAATTCATACATATACCAATCATCCAAACTAAAAAGTGTGAAATAAGAAACTATACAACTTGATGAAATTCATTACTTTCTCAACCCAATTTGGAAATTTTTTTTTAAATATTAGGAAATTGAAAAGGCATCCATGTCTTCCAGCACAATGGGAGTATACGCTAAACGTGAGAAGACAAACTTTTAGTTTCATGTAAAAGTGTAATGGAAATAAGACATATGTGGTAAAATAAAAGCATAATAAAAATCACAGGGTGTCAAGTGAAAATAATAATAATAATAATAATAAACTGGTAGTTATAGAATATGACAAAAAAATACAAGGTAGTCAAGTGAATAAAAATTCCTCCGTAAAATCTAGAGAACTTCTGCTTCATATTTTTCAACTTCTAGTTTATCTATAAAGCTTCCATAATGCAAATCCCAAGCATTAGGAAGTATGTCACTCCTTCAGGGACATTGCTTTTATCACAATAACCACAATTCTTTATTCTCCAATTGAATCATAATTTGAATCTTTTCAAATTGTGAAACTGGCAATATGAGACACAATGAAATGTTGCACATGTGCCTGATGTGAAACATTAGATTGCCATTCAATGAAGTCTCATTCTTTTACAAGACCATGATGCTTGACTTGTTTTATCTATTAATCGTTGGCCAAAATATTAGCATTTTAAAAAATTTGGGCACATATATAAAAGTAGCCCACCCAAATTGTATTGATTTCCATGTTGACCTTCATCCACATTTGAGTTCCTATCCATGTGAGAAATCACCCATGCTCCCATTCTTTGTTTCTTTTTCTGGTTTTTTTTGTGGGGGGGGG
>JAOVVI020016134.1:0-10976 GCA_028571085.2 Nepenthes alata
TCTCTATTCTCTTTCTATTACAGGTTGCAATAGTAAATGCTCGATCATTTATTTGGTAAACAGTTAAGTTATTTATAGTGTTCAAACTTCCCGTTGAAGGGTGCCCACGTGGAGTTGGCGTACGTGGGAGATCCTGCCACCAACTCTGAAAGGTTCTTTTGCCGTGTCAGGAATGTTGCGTACACGTTCGCTTGGTGTGACATTTCCTTTGCAGGTCCGTGTGCTCTGCGGGCCATCATTCTTCTTGCAGTCTGACACGATCAGTCACCAAATATTTGCCACACTGTTTTTGCAGGCTGGGCAGCGTCCGGGGCCCGTCTCGAGTTCACGGGCCACAGTGGACTTCGAGCCCACTGTATTTCGAGCTCTATTGACGTCTGTGAAATCAACGCACATCCTTCACTTCTTGTTATTCTCTTTTACCATCACAACGTTGGACAGCCAATCTGGTTAGTGTATATCCCTTATGAATCCTGTGTCTAGAAATTTCTTTACCTCCCGGATTGCCACCAGCTTTTCCATGGAATATTTCCTCCTCTTTTGCCTAACAGGCTTACGATTGGAATCTAGGCCCAACTTGTGGACTGTTATTCCACCTAGGCATATTGCTTGGAGTCCAAGCGAAGACGTCCGAGTTCTTCCGTAGGAAACTGATGAGCTGGTCTCGAAAGGCTTTAGGCAGAGAACTTCCTATTTAGACTATCTTTTTTGGGTCTCTGGGATCTAGAAGGACTTTGTCGATGGCTTCTCCAAACTCGGCCTGTTGCAATGTCGTCTCATCACAAAAGTCTAAACCTTCCATGGGTTGAGGAAGAGGAGTTTGGGTGATCTGGGATAGGTTGCATATCTGTCTGGCAGTTTGGTCCCCAAGGACCTCCCCAATCCCGTATGGTATCGGAGACTTCATCTTTAAGTGTGGGATTGAGGTCATGGCCCCGAAAGCAGTCAGGCAAGGGCGTCCAAGGATTGCGTTGTAGACCGAGGGCAAGTCTATCACCAAAAAGGAAAGGGCCTTTGATGACGTCCTCGGATGGGTTCCTAGTGTGACCTTAAGTTAGATGATTTCCTGCACTCGCACTGGCTCGTTGTCCAGTCCATAGAGGGGTCCATCTGTCGCGATCATCTGGCTTCTTCTGAGCCCTAATTTAAAGAAAGTGTCAAGATAAAGAATGTTTTGCGAGCTTTTATTATCACTGAATACTCGTTTCATCTGATAGTCTAAGCTGCCATTTGAAACAAGAGCTGTTAACCAGGGGGTCAAAATGGGGGGATGTTACATGGGTTATATTTTCCTTACAAAAACTAATGACTTTATCCCTAGATTCTACCCGTGGTTTCTCATTCTTTGCTGCTGGATCCTCCCGAACGCCACCTCTAGCCGGGCGGGTGGAAATCATGTTGACCACCCCCGCGGCTACTTTGGCTCTTAGTTGGTCAGCCTCAGCCGCTTCTGCTGTTCCGGATGATTGTCCGAGTCTTTGCAGGAAGCGGTTGAGGTGACCTTTCTTGATCAGCTACTCGATCTCCTTCTGCAATGTCTTGCGGTTCTCGGTACCATTGCCTCCGCAGCGGTGGTAATGACAGTATTTGGACTGGTCACCACCTTCTGGGTTCTTCAGTGCTTTGGGCCATTTCAGAAACTTTTCATCCCGAATCTGCATTAGGATGTTGGTATGCGAGTCGTTCAAGGGTGTAAGGTTGATGGGCCTGTACTCCCTATGGACATTCTGCTCGGACTTCTGCTGCTTTTTGGGCACTCGGAAATCTTGTCGGCCTTTGTGCTTCCTTTTCCCCTCCATTGTCCTCGAAGGGTGGCTTTCCACTTGTACTGGCTTTTTGCATCATTCACTTTTTTTTGGCCGCAATGTAAGCTATGGTTATGCTGTTGGCCTCCCTTAATGTCTGCGGACCCTTGTGTACAAGGTGATTGAAGAAGTTATCTCCTCCAAGCGCTGACAGGAAAGTGGTAAGCTTGACTCTATTAGTTAGCTTGGGGATCTGCCTGGCCTTAGATATGAAGCGGGACAAAAAACTCTTTGCGCTTTCTCTGGCTCCTTGCTTCACACTAGCAAGGTGCCATGATTGCTTCACGATCCGATTGGAAGCAAACTAGGAGAGAAAAACTTCTGCCAACTCGTTAAACAAACGGATGGAGTTCACGGGCAGCTCATAGAATCAGATTCTCGCGTCGCTCTTAAGCGTCAAGGGGAAGCACTGGCACATTATTATCTTATCCAAGCCTTGAAGGCTCCGATGCTCGCAGAAGTGGTCCAAGTGATCCATTGGATCGGCACTTCCAACATAGGTGTCGAGGTTTTGCATTTTGAACTTTTAGGAGAGCGGCCTTCTCCTAACCTCCGTTGTGAACGGAGACTTGCAGAGGTCAGCAACTCCTCCCTCAGCGTCGCCAAAAACTTGATGAAAAACCTTATCAAGTTTCTCCTCCCCCTGAGGCGTGGCCATCATCTTCTTCTCATTGAGGTAGGTCCTCAACTCATAGTTTGTCCTTGGGTGTTCACCATTTTTGTGTTTCTTGGGAAATGCACTGAGTTGACTTTTCATTGCGAGTTCCCACAGATGGCGCCAAATATTGCGTCCTCGGATCCTTGCTCTAATAAGGACGAGGATCCAATAGCAACACCAAATGATGTTCGTGTGAAGTAGAGAGAGAGTAAGTACGCGGACTGATACTTAGAGATTTTTACGTGGAAAACCTTCTACTGAATAAGAAGGGAAAACCACGGGACTTTTGTTCGAGAACTGTTTTACTATATCGTGTTTGGTTACAGGAAGCACTTTAGTACATGAGGTTGAGAACCAAGTGTGTGAAGATTATAGAGAATCACTCTTACAATACAAGCCCTTTCTTTCTCTCTCTATTCTTTCTCTATTACAGGTTGCAATAGTAAATGCTTGATCCTTTGTTTGGTAAACATTTAAGGTATTTATAGTATTCAAACTTCCCGTTGAAGGGTGCCCACGTGGAGTTGGCATACGCGGGAGATCTTGCCATCAACTCTAAAAGCTCCTTTTGTTGTGTAAGGTAGGTTGCGTGCACGTTCGTTTGGTGTGACGTTTCCTTTACAGGTTCGCGTACTCTATTGGCCATCATTCTTCTTGTAGTCTGACACAATCAGCCACCAAATCTCTACCACGCCGTTTTTGCAGGCTGGGCAGCGTCCGAAGCCCACCTCGAGTCCACGGGCCATAGTGGACTTCGAGCCCACTGTATTTCGTGGGCTGATTCTGGTTCTTGGATCTCTTGAGCCACCATAGCATTTGGCCCGACTCCTAGGAAATGGACCTTTGATGTGGGCTTTGGGTACAGTACCCATCATTCATATATTGGTATTTATATTGGTTGTGGTCGTATTGGTAATAGCCATATTGGGTGTCACATAACGATATTGGATATATTGGACACAATTTTTGCGAATTGGAATTTAAGGGGGCAAGTATTAGCCAATATATCTGAAAATATCAGCAGATACTTTTTTTTTTTGGAATATTGATCAATATATCTCCAATATAGTAACATATTGTAATTTTGTTATAGTGTCGAGAGGGGGGAGGGGAGCGATTTTTCATTTCATGATCCTCTCTATAGAATGTTGAACCATATCGGTTGAATAAGTAATGCACATAATTTTCAATGTAGCTTTTTGTTTATTTTGTTAATTATTAGAAAAACGGACAAGAATGTTTGGAATTCAGCTTGACTATTTAGAAGTCAACTTATTTAATGTTTAAGAAGCTACCACCAGATACATTTCCCTTCTAAAATATTTATAATGAAGAAGGTATAGGAAGGGAAATTGATGTAGGAAAGGGGAACTAGGGAAGGAAAGAAGAATAGAAAGGGGAAAAAAAGGGAGAAGCTGAGAAGAGAATAGAGAAAAGGAAGGTGATTAATAGGGGAAGCGAGAAATATCTCTCGGTAATAATTCAATTTATCAATAAATTATCAAATAATATAATATTCTCAGATTAATTAGAAAATAAGTATAATTTTCTAATCAACAATAATCTGAAAAAAGAAAATAATGATTATGGAAACCACCAACATTATAAAATATTAGGAATATCTTAGATATGACAAAATATAGAAACAAAAAAAAAATCAATTAAACTAACAAATCAAATCACAAAACTTAAATCTCCAAGATGCTTGCATCAACTCTCCCGGGGTAGTAAAAACTTGACGTCGTCAAGTAAGAATTCTGAAGCTCCTATCTTAAATCTCCCAGCCACTAGTGGTTGTGCAATTTTCTTTTGGAGTTTATAGATGTGTAAGTGGTGGTTGTTACTTGATACGCAACATCTACTTCTCTAGGGTGGGAGGAACTCGACTCTGCAATGGTCTATCCTAATGGTTTTGATGAAACTCCAATAAATCTAAATCTAGCTGTTAAAGTGTCTTTCAAGAAATCCAAGCGCATTTAGAATTCGGTCAGCTTATCCCACTAATAAGGAAGTATTGAACTTCTCTATCCTTAATGAATATAATTTGCTCATCTGGAATAGCATCAATTTTATCGTTGTATACTTGTAAAATGGTATTTGTGTCGAAGTTGGGTAAGGTCTTAATATTTAGCTCATCTAAGAGAATTATAAAAAGATCATTTGGCGGTCCGAAACTAACTTGTGAGTAATTAAGTACTCAACATTGAAAGTATGATAAAACAAAAGTGAGATGGGTATTAATAATCTATAAAATTTTAGATGGACCAACAATATAGGCATATAATTTAGAAATGAGGCTGGGTGAGCGTCACTTTGGTCTAATTTGAATTATGGCCTAATCCCTAAAATTTAAGTTTAACATCTTTTATGAAAATTATCTCGAAGTATATATAATACATTACTTGCTTTTATTTAATTGATCTCAACATGCATGTCATAAAGCAGTTGTGCAAATGCTGTGGCTGATACGGACACAGTAGCAGGTAGAGATATTGAGATGAGGTTTAGAGGTTTCTTAGGTTTATAGCGATGCACAACATTAATTAGACTTATGCTTATAAACTTATTTATAGAGCTATTATATGCAAGATGGTAATAGAAAAAAATCGAATCCCAATTCACAAGGTTTTCTTGAACAAGCATCTTGATAGACTACCTAGACTATGGTTAACGACATCATTTTTAGCACCTGTTTTTGACACCCGGGGGGGGGGAGAGGGTGAATATGAAGTGGAAAGCTTCAATCTAGTGTCAAGAATATATTATAGGGTTCTCCAAAGGTCGCTAGTAAAATTAACTATTTGTCAAACATAATACTTTACGGAGGACATCTAACTTGACAATCTCGATAAAATAAAGTCTGAAAACTTGAGAATTGTTAAAAGTCTTACTATACAGAATGCCATTTTAGAAGAACAGTCTTCAATTAAAAAAATAGAATTATGCTTCTTAGGGGTATGCAAGAGTTCTATCAAAAAGTTCATTAACACATCATGCCAAGGTCCATCTTTCCTAAGCATCAAGAAAGATGATACTACATATGGATTTAGGCTGCCACAAATGAACCCCTTGTGAAGAGGTTCCTTAATTTGTCTTGGAGCCTAGCATGCTAAGTGAAATTCATCCTACAATGAGTCAAATTTGGAAATGATGCATCAAGGACAAGGTTTGGCATCTTGAATGTCACATAAAGATAGTAAGTAATTTAGGATGTTCTCAAAGAAGATATCATGAGAGTTCTAAAAAAACCTGACTAGCCTCATCGGATAGCACTGTAGAGAATATTAAGAGACTTCTAGAATAATAATGGCAAACATAACACACGCCTATAACTGTACACTCAAGCATTGTAAGGCTAATGATATGTAGACCATTCGTCCCTATCATATCCATGCCCATGTTGTGGAAAACACATTTTGGGAGCAAATGATGGAAATAATTTTTTTTGCCTTAATGCACAAAAGGGCATGAATTAGAGTGACTTGGATTGTCACATCCAAGTCTTTTAGACCGATCTAGAATGATAACCCAGATTCGAAGAAATGATATCACACCAGATAAGATCCTTATGCTCTAAGAATTGAATAAACACAAGGCAATATTTCTTTGCTACTATGGAAGAGTTATCAATTTAAGAGCTATCAACCCAGGACTAGAATTGTATTAGCTAAAACAGCATTAATGCAACCATTGCTATCCGTAGTGATTTTATAGACTTTCTCATTAACCTTGATTTATGTGTGAAAGATGGCTTGATGTTGCCAATTATCAGTCTTTTTTGATTGAGTCAAGGTGTATTGTACAACACCCAATAGTGGTGTGTTGGATACGAAAACACGAGAGGTTAGGCTAGAGGACATAATCTTAATGCAACATATGAGGTATCATTATTATTCTTATCTAAGTCATCAAACTATTCTTGCTTGGGTTCACAAACTTGTTCTTTGAAGGGTTCTTCCTCGTTCACTCCATCTCACTCTGCAATAAATAAGGTCTTACTAGTACAATTAAAAGAAATATGTCCAAAACTTTTACAGTTAAAGCATTGCACCTAGAAACTTCTTTTCAAAGCTTTAGTATGCTTACCTCATTTGTCCCCCAGAGCAAAGTTTGGGTGGTCTTAAGACAAATTTAGGGTTTGTGGTGGTGGGGCATTCCATGCTGAGGGACAATTGCACTACACTTTTCATATGGTGTCCACACAACAAACTTATAGCTTCAAACCAGATTACATGCATGGTCAAGAGTTATGACACCTTTAAGGACAAAGTCTCTCCTAAAAGCATTGTGTAGACATTGCCTATATCTACTTAAAGTTATAGTCACATTATTAATTATGTGACAAATCATTTGAAATTCATCATATTGAGTGACAAGCTCAATTGTTGACTGTTGGCCCAGTCAAAGGTCAATATAATGGTCTAGTAAAATACTGTTGTAAGAATGGGACAAGTATTTCTCTTGAAATTGTTGATTCATCTAGGACTAACTCTTTATTGGGCCACTTGATGCCTAACAAGGAGATTCTCTACACTTCCACAAAATATTTAAGCATTCTCAGTCAATTTGATGCTACCAAATCGTATTCTCATATCCTTAGACATGTCGTACTACTCAAATAAACGATCCATATCCATTGATTAAAAACTCGAGGGTTTAGGCAACCATCAAAGTAGGGTCATCTAACTTGATGTTTTTGAAGAGTTGTTCTTTCTGTTCCTACTCTTGATTATAATATTGAGTCTTGTGATTGCAGTTTTAAGGTACCAAGCTATCCCATCTACAACGGTCGTTGCTATTGCAGGGCACATCAGATTGAGTGTTTGATGACTGAGGTCTTATTTCTAAACTAACCACTCAATTAGCTAGGTCCAAATGTCTCACGAGAAGTGGCTAGGTCAACTTGGATGGCTATGATGTGATTTTGTGATCATTTTTAGTTGGTAGCTAATTGGGCTAGTTTTTGACTCAAGATTTCAAATTGATCAGGATTCATGCTTGGATCAATAGTACTATGGGAAACAATACGACCACAATGTAAGTACATGCAACACCAACAATGTGATCGACATCAATGAACAATTAGAGTAATCAAATAAGTATATGAACACGAGTCAAATGCAAGAAAACATTCTTTTTTAATGGCAATTAGTATCACTCAAATAATACTGACAAATATTATTATATATTAAAATAATAAAGTTAGGACTAAATACAATGTTACTAAATATCCCCCCGTAAAGGTAAACTATTCGAAATAAAGAGGGTAGGAGGTCCTTTTTTGTAGCGACAAAGGAAATATGATAAAGTATTGAAATTACAAAAATAGGTAAGGGTCAAATATAGAAAAAGAAATAGCACACTCAGATCAAAAAAAATATTACTAAAGAAAACAAATAAGACACCAAGGAAATAAAGAGGAACAAGCAAAACTAATCTCTGCAAAGAAAAGTAGCCAAACAAGCTGTATGCAAATCAAATGTGTCTCCAATTTGTGTAACCAAACATGGCCTATTTCCTTCTTGCCTTTTGTGCAGGCTTCCTCTCTTCCTTTTTTCCTTTTTGTTTTACATTTTTTTGAATTATTGGGCTGACTTAGGCCAAGAAATAAAACACACACACATTCTCTCTCTCTCTCTTCTTTTATTCTTACTCTCACAGATTTATGGTCTAGTGGTGTGCAGTTATCTGCTCTCTCTTCTCCTCCCTCGCTCGATTTCTACTTCCTCTTTCAATTTTCTTATTCTCCTAATCTCATGTCTGTCTCTTCCTCAATATTTTATGGCTAAGGTTTAGACAGAGATGAAGTGGTCATCAGTTGTAGAGCTTTGATTGAGAAGAAGAAAGAATGGGTTGTTGGCAAGAGATTTGGTTGCCGCCATGGGCTTAGGTTGGTGGTAGGTGGTTTCGGTTGCAGTGAGGGGTTTTCCAGCACAGTAAGTTTTTTTCCACCTTTTACTTTAAAATTTCTTTCCTTTTTCCCTACTATTCCACCTTTGATTCTGAAAAAGTATTTTTTCATTGTTCTTTTTTAGTTCTCTTTTTTTTCTTCAAAACAATCACAATGGAAGGATGCCTTGTTTGCCAGGTTAGGTTTTCAATGCTTTCTGATGCATGGCACGGTAGTGGGTTTCACGGGTTGACAGTGAAGGAAAATTAGGACTTTATAGGGAAGTGAAGAAGAAGAGAAAGAAGGAAGGGAGAGCAAAGATGAGAATATACAAAAGGAAAAGTAGAGGTTACCAGGGGAAAAGAAGAAGAAACAAATCTATCAATAATAATTTAATTTATCAATGGTTAATCAAACAATAAAATTAGTAACATTATATAGAGACCATGCTATTATATTATTTTGGAAACAAATATAATTTCGTAATTAAAGATAAGTTAGGATAAAAAATAATGAAAACAAAATATAACCTTATATAGATATTTCAGAGATTGCCAAAATTATAAAATTTTAAAAATTTTTGAGTTATTACCAAATGGAAGCAAAATAAAATCAAATAAACTAGTAAATCAAGTGCAATACATCAATCTCCAATGTGCATGCTTCAAGAGGAGAATTTAGATGTGACGGAAGAAATTCGAAGGGATAAAATACAATCAATTATGCAGTAAATCTAATACCATGCAATAATGAAAAATGTAATACAATGACTCTTGGTATAGAAAACTTAAAAAATGGAAAAAGTTACTATCATAATCCAAATATCCTTAAATCTTTTCTAATTACCTCATATATTGGAAGGGTGATCGTTTTTTTATTTAGAGAAGTGCATTTGGGAAGAAAGAACAATTTCTATTAAATATGCTTTTTGATGTTTTTGAAAAAGTTTGTACCTAAAAGTTTTTAATGAAATCCTTGAGAACTGATAAAATTGTGTTTTTGTTTGAATGTCCTTTTACCAAGGGTCACCTTTCTATTAAATAGGCCAACAATTACATAATTCTATGAAACTAAAATCAAGCTTTGAATCTTTATAATAATTGAGAATGTCTCCTAAATTAGGAAACTGTATCTACAAAAATATGCAAATGTTATTTATTACTTATTCTTGCCATTAATCGGTGATAGGATGTGATAATACATGCTTGATTCTTGCTATTCTTGATTCTCTTCTCGCTAACATTCTCCTCAAATTGATGATAGTCAATCAAGAAGTATTAATTTTTTAACTGTGAATTGATGCCGTTGATGGAATTGAGCCTTGGCAAAAAAATTAGGAGGCTATTCAATTTAAACATGAGAAATGGAAATCACATTTTGAACAAGTGCTTCACGAATTTAATGACAAATCCACCTTAATATGCTTTTGTATGCTCATGAAATATTAGATTTATAGTAATCTAAATAGCACTTATATTATTAGCGTGAAGCAAGAGTTACAAAATCTAAGAAACATCTAGCTCGCACAACAGTCCTTGAAGCTATAAAATTTAAGAACAGATAGAGAACATGGCTTGATACTTAAGACACATTTGAAGATTTCAGGACACAATCATGTTTTTTTTAACTTTTCCAAGCAATAAGAGTATTACTAAGAAATATATATATACTAACCTATAATAGAATGAGTATCCACACCACTATTCCGATTTGCATAACTAAAACCTGCCAATTTTAAAGAGGTCTTAGAAGAATAGGACAAACCTTTATTTGAGATACTCTTGAGCTAGCGTAGTAGGAGTACGACCATATGATATTGTTAAGGATTTTCCATAAATTGACTAATTTGTTGAGCAATAAAAGAAACATCAAGTTAAGCAATAGTTAGGTAATTTTGATTTCCTACTAACTATCGAAGGATATGATAATAAATCACCATCCATTTACGTAGTTTCAAATTAAGCCCCATAGGCATAAGAACTGAATTCCCATCTTGAAGACTTGCTAGATAAAGAAGCTCCAGAGTATACTTATATTGATGTAAGAATATACTGGTCGGACAATATTAGATTTGAATCCCAATGAAATACTCCAATGGACCAAGATCCTTTATATGAAATGAGGATTTGAAGTGTTGTTGGAGTTGTTCAATTGACTCAGTGTCTGATCCTATAACCACAATGTCATCTATGCACATAAGGATAATAACAATCCTAGTAGCAGTTGATCAAAAGAAAAGAGAGGAGTTATATTGCCTCTAAGTAAACTCAATGCCAAAAGAGTATTATGAAACTTCTCAAACTAGACTCATGGTGCCTACTTCAAACAATACAGAGACTGTTTGAGACAATAAACGTCATTAAAAGAAAAAGTAAACATGTGGCAACTCAAGCCTAAATACTCAAACACATGGCTCAAGCTGCACACGCGGACTAAAATTTTAAACAAAATATAACCATTCTATATTCCAGATCATTTCATTCTTATGATTTAACTACATCATGATAATTCATCCATCATCTATAAAGACATACTAAAGAAGAAATAAACTCAACAAAAAAAAATACATAAATCTCCATGCCAACTTAAACTCCTCAACTGGCTACTAGAACCTTCTTCTCTA